>JAJOOP010005264.1:0-24342 GCA_029582705.1 Solanum chacoense | reverse complement strand
GAGCTTGGAGATAAAGACTTGGTGAGTCCTCATAGTTTCGAGGACAAAACGCACAATGTTCCCTTTATGCTTTTACTTTATGTTTAGCTTTTTTGTATGGGCTAAGTCCCAATGTTGTATTCAAAGTATTAGATGGTTTGAGACAAAGTCTAGAAAGTCTTCCGCTTGCTTTTTAATGAAAAATGTCTTCGATTGTAAAGGAATGTTTTTAATTCTTCTCTATTTTCCTATGTTCTTATGTTTAAGAAAGCTATGAGGCTTGTATGCGACCTATTCGGGGTCAAGTACGCTATGTCGCATCTAGGGGCTAGCATTGGGTGGTGACAAACATGGTATTAGAGCACAAGAGTTTGGAATGGTCTGAGGATATCTCAAACCACATCTAGTAAAGTCTTTCATAATGTGAAGTGCGCCACACTATGAATAAGAGGCTAGTGGGTTTTAAGAAAGTCTCAGTTCTATATTCTTCAACTCGTGCCATAGAGTTTAACTCTATAATATCTCTACCTTATTCCTTATCCGATGGTCTTTAAGGTATGACCACTTGAAGTGAGTATGCTAGAAGGTGTGAGGGCGGAAAGTTGGTTGTGATGCAAACTATGGCTATGTGACTTGATAGATTGAGATGATAGATTTTGGTGTTGATTTTCGTATCAAGGGGTTGCTTTATGGTTATGTGTGATGTTGGTAGAATCTGACTTGGTCAAGATGCGTTCTAAGGTATGTTGAAAAAAGTTTATGAAATGTGTTGTTTTAGAAATGCCTAGGTGTGTTGAGTGTAAAGGTTTGATGATGACTTGCTCCGACTTTAGGATTTAAAGAAGTGAAGTTTAAAAGAGTTTGTGTAGGCTTACTCCCAAGTGGGGGATAATATTCTTAGATGGTACGGTCATTGAGTGTCCTTGATATTCATGAATTAGGCTTGCTTGATGTTTTCACCTTAAGAGGTGTGGTGAGTTTGAAGAGTTTATACCCGGTGTTCTAGACTAATTTGAGACCTTGAGGGTGTTGCTAAGGTTGTTTGTGAGCAAGACTTGTTTAATGAGAACCTTTATAGTTTAAAAGCACCGGAATGTTGATGGTTTCTTGTAGGTTGTGGATGTCTTGATTAGGGTCTGTATGTGGTGTTCATGATAAGCCCTAGTTGGGTTTACTCCTAAGTGGGGGGATAGTATGTTGAGTAATAAGGTTTTTAAGAATTCCGATATCCTTACCTCTTTCTTTTTGTGCCTATTCAAGCCTAAGACAAAGAGTTCATTTTGGCTTGTTTCATATTTTGGAGTCATGTGTGGATATGTGTTTCCATGGTCTCCATATGATATGCATGTTCTTGATGAATTCTTGTTTGAATGAGAAATTGAGTTTACATGGATAATATTCCTAATGTTAATGTGCATTTAGTATGAGTTGTCTATATGTTTCATGAGGTGAAATGTTGAACATGCCTAAATGTTCTTTTATGAAGAAATTGCATAATGTGCTTAATGATGTTATGATGAGCATGATATGAGTTGGAGAAGGTAATTCCTCCAATGTAATGAGAAATGTTGAAGTTATGATGCATAATGAGTTTGTACATGTAGTTCCTACTTTCTTGAATTGCATGAATTATGTTTGAAATGGAGTTGATGTTTCCTCCTAGTTTTGTGCATTGTTTATGATGTTGCATGCATGATGGACTGCTAGTCTTGAGTTCTTAACCCCTTAATGTGTTTATAGTGTAATTTGAGGACGAATGTCCCATGTGGGGATAATGTAACAACCCATAAAACGAAGAAGTGAAACTAAAGCCTAACAACTTTGTGTTTGATTTGATGTGAGGTTTGAGGCTGTAAGATGTTTTCCGGAGCTATGGTTGAGGGGTTTAGGGGTTAAACGACAAGGTACGATGCATAAAGGACCATCCTAGGGGTCCTTGAGGAGGACCCTAAAGCCTAACCCCCAAGACCCCAAGGAAAACCAAAGATGCCAAAATCTTTGTGAACCATGGATAGGACCTACGCCCCGTAGGACCATCCACGCTTCGTGGATGTCCTCCGTGGGTCAAGGTTCCATTTGGTGAGTTGCATCCCCACATCACGCATGAATAGGACAGGGGTGACCTAGACCACGGTTCGTCATTTAGTGTCGTGAGTCCCCACCAGCAAAAGTTGTAATGGTTCGGCCAAGTTGGGGGTGAATTGGTAAATTCACCATAAGTCTAGTTTGATTGTGGGACAGTTTTATTAGTTATTTATGGTATTTTAAGGGTTTTAAAAGTATTAAACACTTTTTCAAAGTCATTCTTCTGAATCACTAAAATTAGAAATTCACCCCTCCAAAAGTTCTTTCTGTAGAAACCTCCATTGGAGGTGAAGACGTCAAGCTTCGAAGGTCAAGAATTCATGTTTTTAAAGTGATTTTCGTGGATTTATTCCATTAAAGGTATGGGGGTCTTTATCCTTGACATAGTTTCATTCAAGGATCCAATTTCCAAGTGATTTCAAATATCCAATGTTCCCCCAAAAACCCTAGATTTCAATCTATGCATGGGTTCGACTCAAAATGATTTATAAAGGCATTATTCCATATAATCGTGAATGAATTGTGGATTTAAAGATGAATTAAGATGATTTCTTCTTAGAACCCATGTTTTCCACCAAATTCCTAAGTTATGATTTGAGATTGGGATTTGATTGATTATGAAGTATGTGAATTATTTACGTGTATATGGATTCTAAGTGTTGAAATTATGTTATTATTCTTGCGTAATTGTATTGATCTAAGGTGTGTGGGTTAATGTGATCAATGACCTTGAAAAGCAACGTATGAATGCTTAGGTATTAATATGATGTGAAGTATGTATGTGTGATCTAAATGAAAGTATAGTGATCATGTTTAGAATGTAGTAGTGTTATGATAGAAAGCATATTCTCAGTTAAGATTTATGAATGATGATCATGAAATGTGAAGGGTTTCCTTCTATATAATGTATGTCTTCAATTGGTAGGCTTATGCATCCTTTTCTTGTATAGATGAAAGTAATGTGATAATGTATCTTGAATTTGTAGGCTCATTCATCCTCTTTTTGAATGAATGAAAGTATATTTCATAGTTGAACCTTGAGTTGATAGGATTAGGCATCCTCTCTTGTGTAATGATTATGAATCGATAGGCTTATGGCATTTCATTCATAAACGACTAGTGAATGTGTCTTGACTTGATGAATGTGAATCGATAGGCTTATGGCATTCCTTTCATAAATGAATGATGAAGTATTCTAGGATACGACATGAACTGGTAGACCTTGTGTTGGTAGCCCTTCATGATGAGTCTAGGAACTAATGTAATGATAAACCTTGAATTACTAGACCTAGTGTTGGTAACCCTTTCATGTTTGAAATGATGAAACTTTAATTGGTAGACCTAGTGTTGATAACCCTTTCATGTGTGACATGATAAACCTTGTATAAGTAAGTCTAGAGTTGATGGCACCTTTCTTGGAAAGTCAATGAGCTATCCTTTATATACCTTGAATCGGTAGGCCTAATGTTGGTGGCCCTTGCATGTGTAATGTATCTTGCGTCGGTAGGCCTAATATTAGTGGCCTTTTCATGTGTAATGTATCTTGGGTCGATAGCCCTAATGTTGGTGGCCCTCTCAAGTATAATAATGTAATGTAATGGAACTACTCTCTGGGAATGTAGGCTAAGCACCGAGTGGATATGGTGAGATGGAAACTCTCCCAATATTAGGCTAGAGTTCCAATGAACATCCTCGTATCACATAACTATGTGCCCACATAGGATATTAGCTAGTGGATTCCATCCAAGCTAATGTTACCAGTCTACCTTAGGCAAGTAGACCACCTTTTTACGGTGTGGGGTTATATGACACCGAATTCCATGTCTAGCTCTCATGGTCTATGTCGGTTCCATACTTTTTACCATCATGTGAAATGTGCATTATGGTTTCTTGAGGAGTTCTATGAAGTGTGGGTGGTAGCATGGGATGCCATCCGTGCATTGCATGAGTAGGCTTTGACAGGGTCATACTGACTTCTTTACGTCTTAATGGCCAATGTATGAATGTTGTCTTATGATAAAGTTACTAATAATGATGATCTAATGTATAATGAATGTAGGTGTTCTAAATGAAGCTAATGAAGCATGTTGACTCTTATATGCTTATGCGTAAAGATGCATGCTATACTTGGATTGTATTATGAGTTACTTCCTTGTTATGGACTATTGTATATGAGTGCCTTTCTTATGGTCACTTCAAAGGAGTACTTTGTATGAGTAGTAGTATGGGATGCTACTTTCACATTGTACAAGTATGGCTTAGGTTCGTCTTAGGTGATAGTACTTATGTGATGATATGACTTATGTAATGTTTATGCCTCTTATGTATGAGTATCATATGAAGATTGAAAGGTAGAATGGCAAGTTCACTTTTGATGACTTTAATGTGGCACTTTGGTGCGGATTGTGGTATGGGACTCTGTCCATACATTGCACAAGGTATATCATAAAGGTTACTTGAGGTGAAGGCTTAAAGTAAAGGTAATGGTTTATATGGCTGACTATGTTCTAATGTGAGAAATTATTTGTATGTTGGTTATGTTTGAATATTATGCCTCTTATACTTATATTCATGATGATTTATCAAAATGGCATAAAAGCATGACTTTAAAGAAAATGTCCATTTTAAGCATGGTTTTTTGCATGGCTTCCATAACTAGTACTTAAATGTGCTAACCCATATTTCTCCATTTTCACCAAAGTGTAAGGTTTAAAGATATTGGTGTTCTATATTTGAAAAATAGGTTTCTAAGGAGCTTGGAGATGAAGACTCAGTGAGTCCTCATAGTTTCGAGGACAAAACCCACTATGTTCCCTCTATGTCTTTTACTTTATGTTTAGAATTTTTGTATAGGCTAATTCCCAATGTTGTATTCAAAGTATTAGATGGTTTGAGACAAAGTCTAGAAAGTCTTCCCCTTACTTTTTAATGAAAAATGTCTTTGATTATAAAGGAAAGTTTTTAATTCTTCTCTATTTTCCTAGGCTCTTATGTTCAGGAATTCTATGAGGCTTGTATAAGACCCCTTCGAGGTAGAGTACCTCCTGTCGCATCTAGGGGCTAGCCTTGGGTCGTGACAAACATGGTATCAGAGCACATGATTTTGGAATGGTCTTAGGACGTCTCAAACCACATCTAGTAGAGTTTTGTTCATAATGTGAAGCGCGCCACATTATGAATAGGAGGCTATTGGATTTTCAGAAATTCTCATTTCTTCATTCTTCAAGTCGTGCCATAGAGCTTAAATCTATAATGTCTCTCTCTTATTCCTCATCCGATGGTCTTTAGGGTATGACCACTTGAAGGGAGTATGCTAGAAGGTGTGAGGGAGGAAAGTTGGTTGTGATACCAACTATGGCTATGTGACTTGATAGATTGAGATGATAGATTTTGGTTTTGACTTTAGTATGAATGGGTTGCTTTATGGTTATGTGTGATGTTGGTAGAATCTGACTTAGTCAACATGTGTTCTTTAAGTATGTTGAAAGAGTTGATGAAATGTGGTGTTTTAGAAATGCATATGTGTGTTGAGTGTGAAGGTTTGATGATGACTTGCTCCGACCTTAGAATTGAAAGAAATGAAGTTTAAAAGAGTCTGTGTAGGCTTACTCCCAAGAGGGGGATAATGTTCTCAGATGGTAAGGTCATTGACTGCCCATGATGTTCATGAATTAGGATTGCTTGATGTTTTGAGCTTAAGAGGTGTGGTGAGTTTGAAGAGTTTATACTTGGTGTGCTAGACTCATATGAGGCCTTGAGTGCTGTTGGTAAGGTTATTTGTGAGCAAGAGTTGTTTAATGAGAACATTCCTAGTTTAAAAGCACCAGTATGTTGATCGTTTATTGTATGTTGTCTTGATTAGCTTACCTGTATTCTCGGGGAATGAATCTATCAAGAAATGCCGATTTAAACCATTCCCATTCAACTGGGCCTGCTCCTTCCACTCTTTTAATTGGTAGGCGGCTAAATCTACCTTCTCTTCCAAATATACCCCCATAATAGAAAGAGCTTTATAAACCTTGTTGGTGAAGTTTTGAGGATCGTCTTCCAGTTTGGAGCCATAAAATTTGGGAGGGTTCATTCGGGCAAAATCGCTAACCCTTGAAGCAGTCGAATTAACATTAGGATTCACATAAATCACAACATCTCTATTGGCCTGAGCCATCACAACCTTATCTTGAGTCGTGAAAGCTGGGGCCGACATTTGAAAATCCAACCTAACCTCCACATTTGACATAGCTGAAGGGTCATCAGGGCTTTAGCAGCTTCTTGATTCACATTGTCCTCTTACATCCTTCTAGAACTAGCCCGTCGTCTATTCATATCCTGAGGATACAAAAGAAGATTAGGAAAGAAAAAATATTTTAGAGTTAAAACTTTAAGGCACGACTTAAGTGTAATGAAGAAGTGAAATTTCCCAAACATCTCGTAGCCTCTCACTCATAAGTGTGGTGCACTTCACACTCATGAACAAGACTCTACTAGACGTGTCTTATGAAACATCATCCTAGAATCATTCTAAACCTTCTACTCTGATTACCAAGTTTGTCACGACCTAGGGTACCCCTTAGATGTAACAAGGCACATAGAACCCTAAAAGGCCCAATGTAAGCCACTTAGCATATCATAACATAAATTATTACAACAATAAGAGTAAAACCGCATTTCAAGTTTAAAATTTTCATAAAGGAAAGTGGTAGTCTAGACTTGTCTCATTATAGCTATCTATTACAATACTTGAATCAAATAGGGTCACAGTCTGTACAACATAGTCCAAAAAGGAAATAAAAGATATGACACTAAAAGATAATATCTGTCCTCGAATCTTAAGGACTCACCAACAAGCTAGGAGAATAAGCAATCCAACTTCTAGCCACAATGATTAGCGTCTTGCGAATCAGACCCTACATTTGGGGAAAATGTAGGAAAAGCATGGGTTAGTACAAAAATGCAATAAGTATGATAGCCATGCATAAAGACATCGAAAGCATGCTAAAAGGGACATTTTAGTTGAATGCATGAGATTTACTGAGTTAAAGCATCATTTTGAAGATAATTGAAAAGCATAAGTCATAAGCAAATTCATTACATAGATCATCATAACATAAGAGGAACATATCATAAAAACCCTCAAAACATACTTGTGCAATGCATGAATAAGACCCCATAATATCACCCATGCTAAGTAAAGCTTCTTAAGTAACTATAGTTCACATTCATTTTCTTTTTAATATTTGGGAATAAGCCTTAACCGAAATATACCATGTGAGCTTACCATGGTATCTGGTGTCTACCCCACACTAATAAGTGATTTCCCTACTTTCCTAAGGTAGAACCATACTCTTAGCTTCGGGGGATCCACTAGCTAAATACCTATGAGGGCACATAGTTTATTGGATAAGATTGCAACTAGAAACCCGGACTCAACTAAGGTAGAAGGTTTCCATCTCATGAGATACATACTTTGGGAACCCAGACTCAACTAAGGTACAAGGGACCCATTTGGAAAGCCAGACTCTACTAGTGTAAATGCTTTTATAGGGAAGGCGAACTCAACTAGCGTAGAAGCTTCCCTCTCATATTCAATATCCACTTGGTGCTAAGAATTAATTCCTATTGAGTTCATATTAAGTCTTGACTTAAGTTCAAATTCGTGAAAGAATGTCTTGACAATAAATCCTATTTAACTCATATGATAGCTCATTAGAACATGCGTGAGAATAGCATTTCACTGTCCATGTCTACATACATATTCAATATGTGAGATAACCTTTCAACAATAGAATCATCATGTTGTGAGAAAACCACTCACATCATATCATATTCATGCCATAAGTGTGTGTATGAGAATAACCTTTCAACAACACAACAACTAGATCATGATAATATTCACTTTAGTCTCAATGTGTCCTTAAGATCATGATAATATTCACTTTAGTCTCAATGTATCCTTAAAGCATATACTAAACTTCGTAATTCATGCATAATATCATAATTTTCCCTTTAAAGGACCAAAGCTCATATTGATTTAACACATATGGAATTCACTATATTATACATGGATAATTACATAATTCAAGTTGTTCAATTACTACAAGAATAATCTCATAATATCCTTCTTTCACTCACAATTCACATCACAAGATCATAATTTGGGAACAAAAGGGGATTTAATGGCTTCTTGGGGATTTCAACATTAAAACCACAATAAATCATCAATTCAATCATAGTATAAAGTCAATAGAATCATTTTAGAAAGGATCCCATGACTTGGAGTGAAACCTTACCTTTTGGGGAATTTCTATCTTGAAATTGTGTTTTGAAGGGGCTCCATGGATGAAACCTATACATCAATGAAGGACTACCATACCTTAGAAATGAATACCTATGATTTTGAGTTGAAAAACTTGATCCTTCAACCCTAGCTCCAACTTTCTTCTTCCTCTTCTTTGAAGTTCTAGAGAGAGAATATTTGGGCAAAAGTTGGTTTTGTTTTAGGATTTTGGAATAATAAGGAGGATCACTAAATTTAGGGGTCTGAAATCAATATATAGTTAGTCTAACTTAGAGTTAAATGATGTCACTAAATATTAATTAACAACGGAAAACCCCAAAGTGCCCCTAACTAATTCCTCGAAACAGTTTACATGTGACCACCCACGACCCCACGACCACGGTCCATGGATGGATCCATGTGGCATACTGGCCAATCGTGCTCTTCATAGAGATTATTGAAAATTAACAACCCACTGAAATACGGACCGTGGACCCACACACATGACATGGGTCCTGTCGTGGTCCACTAGTTTTGGCATTTTTTGGAGTTCTCCTCAAGGGCCCATGGTTTGTCCTTGATGGGTCGTACCTTGACGTCTTAACAAACCCTTCATTTTTAAGTATGGGAAGTTACATTTATGACTCTACCCCTCATGCTAAGCACTAGTTTAACCTATTAGATTTTGCGGTGTTACATCTAGGGTGAATTTGATATTGTTGGGTTTTATGTGATGAAAGGAGAAATTGAGGGCTTAGATGTGATCTTCTAGGATTGATGAATTGCATATAGATTTTTTTGAGATAGAAGCACCTTGACATGAATTCAGTAGTATCAAGTATGCATGATGTATTATGATTTAGTAATGCTTGAGATTGACCTATATGATGATGTATGATTAAATTTTCTGAAGAATGAAGCATGTCAGTAGAATGTCATGAAATCTAGGCATATGTGATGATTGTGAGAAGTAATGCTTTGAAAGTAAAGCTAATATGATGAACCATAAATGTTAAGGCTTTGAGAGTGAAGTGTTAATGAATATGTTGTTGTGGGCTGATTGAAAGGTTATTCTCATGAACTCAAAATGAACATGATGTGAAAGGTTTTCTAGCATAATGAAGATTCTAGGCTGAAAGGTTGTCTCACCTAATTGAATCTAATACTTAAATGTGGATGTGATATGAAAGGTTTTCTCACGCATGGTCCTAGAGCTATCCTAATCAACCAACTTGGATTGGTTTTCAAGGACATCCTTCTATGAAATATAAGTTAAGTAAGATATAATAAGTACTTCATGGGAATTATGCTTAGCACTGAGTGGATATTGACAATGAGATGGATGCTTTCTCGTTAGTTGAGGCCGGGTTTCTAGAAAAGGTCTCATGAGATGGAAGCTCTCCCATTAGTAGAGATCGAGTTTCTAGTAGCACTCTCCTTATCTCATAAACTACATGCCCCCGTAGGTTATTTACCTAATGGATCCACCTAAGCTAACAAACCATGGTTATAACACCCCGTATACTAGAATACCAAAAATAAAGATTTTTCAAAAGTTTCAGGTGCCACCAATAAGTGCCACCTACGGACTGTAGCATGACCCACAGACCATAGGTGAGGTCCGTGGTTCCCACATGTAACTCGTACACAGATCACCCAAGAATTTTCAACTAAGGGCTGACCAAATACAGGACCTACGGACCGTAGGTTAGATCACAACCCGTGGTCATGGTCTGTGGTTAAGACCCCAGCTGCAAGATCTCTAAAGCCAAATGATGCCCTGCCAGGACAGACCGTCGGCCAATCCATGGTCCATCGGTCAAGGGTGGTTGATGGCTTTAGCATATTTTAAGTCAGGGGTCCTGTTGTATTTTTTCTATGCGTTGGACTCCTATAGTACGTCGTTTAACCACTACACTACGTCATTTTGGTCAACTTTTGCCTAGTAACTAAATTAGAACTTACCCTAGTCAATTCATTCTCTAATATTCATCCAACTTGAGCAAAAAGGAGAAGAAACAATTGACCAAACGTTATTTAAGAATGAAGCAAGTTTCCCTATGTTCCAGCCCTGAGTTTGAAAGATTTCTCCATAAAATTCAACATTAGGGATGTGGGATTTCAATAGTGGGTTCCTTTCACCAATTAGATCCCTAGAGTTCAATCAGATTCTTGATTCCCTTCATTATGTTTAGATTTAGGGTTTCTAGAACGTCATATTATTGTTGTAATTTAGTTGTTCGATTAGTCCTAATCATAATATTATATTTTCGTAACTATGATGTTTAATTATTGCATAAAATTCAGAACCTTAGATGTGTAGATTATTTTAGCTCATGAATTGCACCTGCTACCTCAATTTATATAGATATACATGCATTAGTTTCAAATGTTGCATTATCAATGTTCAATGTTACATTTTCTGTTAGCATGTCAGAATGTTCAGCTATCAAGTTTACATTCAGTTGTGTTGTGTTATACACATTCTAGTTGGGAGTAGGTGACTTCACGTATCAGGACACTACTTCGGTTCTATTGCCTAGGATCGCTTGTAGTGATATAACCCAACCAAGGGTTGGGATCGTTCCCACAGGGACTGGTTTAGAGAATTAATAGAAAAATAAAATCAAGTTCTAATCAGTCATAGCTATAAACATTATCAAATACAAACATACTAAATCCAAGGGGTGACGTAAGCGTCAATTATCAATGGGGTTTGTAGTGATTAACAACTAAAACTGCGGAACTACGAAGATGTGAGTATAGGAAGATGGGATTCTTGGGATATGGTAGGAATATAGGATAAAAGACACTATCGCGTAGATGCTATTGATAGTACATCACTAAATATTTGTAAGTAGGCTAGACTTTAGTGGGGGCAAATTCTCTCTCGAGCAACTTATGTCGAATCAACTAAGTTTCTCTCGAACACTGAGTTGCCGCATTTAAGCACAGCTTCCGCCTTAGACCATTCACTCTCTCGAGTTGAAAGTGCGGAAGAGGGCCTAGGATTCTCTCTCTCAAGCTGAACCCACGAAGACCCAATAACCACTGGCTATTGATTTAGTAGTCTTAGTTTTAAAACCTCTCTCTCGAGCAAGCAAAAAACACAAAGATGAAATCATATTTGCAACTACAATCTCCTTAAGTTGAAACACAACTACTAAACGAAATTACAATTAAACAACGAATATACCAACAATAAGCAACACCCAATAGTAAATTTAACCCATATTCACAAAATCACACTGAAAGAATCGGAGTTTTAGCTAGACATAGAAAATGAAAAGAAAATGATACTGAATCGAGATGACATCAACTGTGTATGATTTATATTCACTTTAAATGATTCTAAGATGAAGATTCTTTGAAACCCACTTCCAATTTCTTGGAATTGAAAATCGTCAAATCTTCAAGTTCAAGCAAAATGTCTTCAAAAACTCTAAGTACTAAAACTGAAATATTCTCAGTCTCCAAAATAAAATTTTATGTCTAAAGTCTGATACTAAGCTAACAATTTAACCATGTATTTATAATGTTTGAAAATTTATGTTAAGAAGGGCCAATCGGTGCAGTTAGTCGGGATCGCCGATACACTCAGCTATCCACCCTTTGGCCTAGTTCATCACCTTTCTTCTTTTGCCTTCAGCATTCTCGCGTTTTGAGGCATTGGACGATAGAGTGGTGCTTCGCAAAACTGCTCAACGATGCGCCAACTGGTTCTTTTCATTGCAGACTTAACCTTCTTCTTAAGGCTCAGCACATTGGAACATTCAGTAGGATTTAGGACCTTTCACCGACTCACTAAATGAATTAGACGATCCTTATGGCGCCCTTTCTCCGTTCTTTGAGCCGCTTTGTTCCTTTTTGCTTGATAACGTCCATGCTAGTCTCTTAAACTAAATACTTGAAATATAATGGTTTACATCAATTGTTGAGACAAAATATGCATTTGAGGACACTAATTCTACCAAAATATAACCCTAAATGAGTCCGAATTGTGGACTCATCAACACCCCCAACTTAAAATTTTGCTTGTCCTCAAGTAAAACTAAAGTTCGGCTGTTCAAGAAGGATGTCTCAAACAGTGCAACACAAGACTCAATTATGAATGTACATACAAGACTCAACTTACTAATGCAAGAATCAATTATGTACTAAAAGTCTCAAGTTGTGATACACCATGAATGTACACACAAGACTCAAATGCTCTCACACAAAGAATGATTTCATATTGGCACACAATAGTTTAATTATTTAAAGTTATGTAATCAAATACAACGCTTACTCTCACAAAAAAAAGTAATGCACGTTTTCATCCATAGATTTTCTCGTATTTTCCAATCAACAATTGTTTCAGATCACTGAAGATGAGAAAGGTCTTTTCAAGGCTTGTAATGGGGCTGAGTGCAAAGTGCAAAGGTATGGCCATTTAAGGCTCAGTGACTTTCATCCTCGTGAAATGTGGTGCTTTCAACACTCCCTTTTCTTTTCTTTCATCATTTTCTTTAGTGCTCATAAGTCATTCCATTATTCACTTCCATGGATTATTCGGAACCCTCTTTCTTTTTACATTTCTCATAACTTTATTTCACAATTTTTTATTTTTCTTTTTCTTTTCTGTTCTCTTTTTTTTTGTGTGTAGGGTTTCCATTTTCCTCAAACATGGTTTAAAGGATACTTTTCTTGCACTACTTTACCTGACTTCTCTTTTCCCCACACCCCCAACTTGGCCTAAGTTTCCTATTTGATCAACCACAATTCAAAAGGATTATAGGTAGCTGATTAAGAAAGGTCATGTTTTCACCAAGTTTCTTCCAAAGAAAGGTAAGGCTCAAGGGGTGTTCAAAAGAGGTTCAAACACTCACAAGGTAGGCCACAAAAGAGGTGTATATAAAATTGGCTCACACTCGTTAAAGTTGCCTATGATCATATCAAGAGATAGCCTTACTTAGTTAACCGGGCCAATGGGGCACATTCTAATTGTTATCATGCATGGTTTACAATAAGCTCATTACACAAGGCATCGCTACCAAAGTCAAACAAGACTTCACACATTCGCTAGTGTGGAATGTTCATCACAAGAGAATCAATTTGATACTTGGCTAGTCACAATGAAATGAGAAGAGTTCACAAATTGACTATGTAACTTCACTTGGTCTCATCGTAGCCGCACATTCAAGTTCGATCGATTATAAGCACTATTTGAGTCATCGATATTGATCCAAATCGAGACTGAAATTTGATAAAGAACAGCCACATTCAAGTACATACAAGAGTGGATGAAAATTTTGGAGGGGTTAAAATCATTACAATTTAAAATAAAAAGAGCCATAAGCTAAAATATTCACAAGAAGTACTGTAAAACAGAACATTATGATTCACAACCCAACAAGAATATAGCACACAAAGGTGGGCCTTACCCCACCACAATTAAAAACATTTATCCTCAAATGCAACTAACATAATATCAGTGCCCGGAGTAGCATTCTGGACTTGGGCATTAGTGCTCGGAGTCACCTCCGAAGGGCCTGCTCCACTAGAGACAACAAAAGTTGAGTTTGCCAGGGAAGCCTGCACAGCCGCATCTATCATAGCTGTTTCATTCTCGGTCAGGTCCTCATCTGCAGCTCCCTCAGTATCCTGAAGCATCTCTTCATCAGTCTATGGTTCAAACTCTATTTTCTACTCCATTCTATCCTCATTTTTGGTGGTAGTCGGAGGCTTCTCAGGTACATCTGGAATCTTTACTATTCCAATGACCATGAACATATCAATGGATTTGAATTAATCCACATCTTCGCACAACATAGCTATAGTGGCCTTTAAGGCTATTACCTCTTATGTGGCTCCTTGGTCATGCTCACACACCGTTATTCTTGACTCGAGGACATCAATGGTATCTCTCAATGTTGTCACAGTATCAGTGAAGGCAACCTGAATCATGTTTGGAATGAAGGATTCTAGCCTGGCAATCCGACGATCAGTATAATAGGCGAGGTATCCCATCCGGAGTAATGAGGCATGAGTGATCAGAGTATGGGAGACAACGACAACAACATGGCTAGGGGGCAGTGTAGCAGCGAAAGAACCTAGAATATCAGAAGGAGTAACAGTGGCAGTAGATGTACCTGAAGGCCCCAGGACCAGAGTAGGAAAGGATGTCTTTACGGATATTGAGTCTGAGACCACAACCGAGGAAATGTCCACCAGGGAAATTATTAGCGTTTTCTCTACTTGATCCTTAAGATATTCAGCTTCGATCCTCCGGATATCACTGAAGGATGTGGTTATTACTTCCACATCCTCCTTAGTATATCTAGGTACCCGAGATCATCTGCACAACTCGCTAATCAATACCGGGAAAGGAAGTGAGGTCTAATATTATATTGCACGCATGAGAATCTTCGAAGCAGTGATCATCCTCAAATTTAGATGAGTTTTATCAATAATGCAACCTAGATAGGCTACTTTGGCATGTCTCAGAGTAGATTCATTTTGAGATGGCATGATTGTGCTGCTGATTAAACCAAACCAATATCGAGCTGCCATGTTAAGGTCCTTCTTTTCAATAACAGCACCAACCCCAAGCCACTTGGGAGTGTCATGGGAAACCAACGAATCTAACTCATTCTTCATGCTATCTTGTTTTTCAATCCTAATAATATATTGGACGACATCCTCAATGTCCTCGGGACGATCTAGGATCGCACCAATAATGTCAGGGTCACACGTGACCTTCCTTCCCCGAACAACTACGTAGTTAGCTGGTTTGAATGTTGATGCTTGATTCTTTCTTTGTGGTATCAAGGTTCCATAGGAAGCATAGGACTCCCGGACCCAATTTGGAATATATGGGCCACGGGCCATAGGTTCCATCTGTGGATAGAAGTTTCTCATCAATAATCCTCCTCAGTCAGTTTTCAATCTATTTATGGACTTGGGGGGAAGACCCTGTATTGGTGGTGCAAGCACCATTTCCGGGCCTTGACCTACGGACCACACCCACGAGGTGTGCATGGACCTAAATGGTGTAGGTCCCATCCGTAGGTCCTTGGACTTTTGACACCTTTATGTTTTTGGCCAGCTTTGGGGGTTAGACTTTAGGGTCCTCCTTAAGGACCCTTGTTTGGTCCTTGGGGAGTCAAAACTTGAAGTTTAACCCCTAAAACCCTCAATCTAAACTCGGGAACTCATTTCAAAACACATAACCCCATATCAAACTCAACAACACACTCGTAAGGCTCTAGTTTTACCTACTAGTTTTTTGAGTTGTAACAGGTCTGTCCAAATGTGCATTGATTATCGTCAATTGAATAATGTGACCATCAAGAATAAGTATCATCTTCCAAGGATATGTAACTTGTTTGACAAACTTTAAGGGGATATTTATTTCTCTAAGATTGATCTTCGTTCGGGTTATCGTCAATTGAGGGTGAGAGGGGATGATATCCATAAGACGGCCTTCAGAACCCGGTATGGTCATTATGAGTTCATAGTAATGTTGTTTCGGTTGACTAATGCTTCGGTGACTCAATACATTGATATGTTCTTAATTGTGTTTATCGATGATATTTTGATCTATTCAATGAGTAAGAATGAGCATGTTGACCATTTGAGAATTGTGTTGCAAGTTTTCACGACCTGAGCCTACACCCTGGACGTGGCCAGCACTCGAGAACTATTGTTGGCCTCCAAGCGAACCTCATCCTAGCTGACTACAAGCACAAGAAGCATACAAAGATTTAAACAAAAAAATACATTGAAACTCAAATAATTAACTCAGAATATAATCATATATTTTTAACTAGCCAAGACTTGGCAACTCAAGTCTTTAAAAAATTTAACAAGATTAATGAAACAGACTTCTGAAAGTCTACTATCTATATATGAAGCCTCTAACCGACAAATATGGAAGCCTGGACAAGACCCACGACATCCTAACAACTCCTACATTTAAAAGTACAAGTGGTACCCTCCGGAAGCAAGAAGGCTCACCAAATCTAACTCGAACTACATGTGGTATCAATGAAGCTCCTGTTGATGACCCATGATACATGTATCTACATCATGAAACAATATAGGCCAAATGTCTAAGTAATTCCACGTGCATGTAAGGGGGATTCTAAAGCATTAACATAGGCTTGAACTTGATAAAAGGGAAACATACTTACCTCTTCTAGACTCACTCCACTCAACTCAACTCAACTCAACAATAAGATACTCAACTCAAGGATATGATACTTAATTCAAAGGTACTCAACTCAAAATACTCAACTCATATTACTCAAGGATAAAGCAACAGTAAATGATGTATAATATATGAAAAGCTTTTAAAATAGTAGATAGCAACTCAATGTATTGAAGAATATAATAATATCTCACTATGTATATATAAATATACAATATAAGTTTGTTGGAGTTTCTCTAACCGACAACAATCACTATTAGCTATGTGATGATACAACATCTCGTCCACGCTACCAGGACTGTCCTATAATTTCCAGGGGTATAGAACCTCTCAACTAAGTAGATCCACTAGTCTATGCTAAATACATTATAGAATCATCTAAAAAGTATAACCATTTCTACCCACGTTGGCTACATGGTTTATGGGGGCTGTGAGTTATCTAAACTCTCCCCATATCAACTTCTCAATACTACTCCCAAAATTTACTAGCTCATATGTTTAAAAACATAACTTTTTCTGTAGTTTGAGATTATTACTCAAAAATCTTTCTCTTAAAAGAGATGTTACTTGAACTGCTCAAAACTGCTTTGGAAATCTCAGTTTCCTCTCATCTTAAATGTGAAAACATTTACTCTTTGAAATACATAGTCCAGGTATATCATTTTAATGAAAATGAACTCACTTCTTCTCTTTCTAAAAAACATTTCAAAATAATATTATAATATGATAATTTATGACTCAGGAAGTCATACTACATAAACATTGATGGTATATCTAGATACCTTACTGCTTAAACATTGATGGCATACTCGATTATCATACTAATTATGTTTTAGAGAACTCTTTTTAAAAAACTCATCTTTACTTTCTGAAAACATAGTTTAAGAACTCAATTGTTGGCAATAAATAGCTTTTCAAAATTTATAACTCAAATCATAGGGTTCATGTGGAATTATTGACATGAACGAATCAACTCAAGAATGTCAATGATACCTCTCAACTCAAAACTGCTCGACTCATAGGGTTCATGCGAAATTATGGGCATGAACTACTCAACCCAAGGACCTTCATGGGTAACATGTTGTAGCCCCATGATTAAGAATAAAATTCCAAAACAATTAAGGAACTCAAAACTCAAGGCTTAGAACATAAAGATACTGCTCCTCTCAAAGATGCTCAATGTATGTAGTTCATGCGAAATTTATGGGCATGAATGAATCGACTCGAGGGTGTACATAACAATATGGAAATCATGTATACGACTCTTCTCATTCTCATGCTTACTTCCTCAAATTGATAGTTGATCTCGAAGGATCTACAATAAAAATCAAAGACTTACTTGAATTCTACTCTTAACTCTCCCTTGAATGTGAAGTATGAATTCAAGAGTTATGGTTCGTGATATGAAGGATATTGATAACAATATAGCAGTTCCATAATTAGGAATAGAACTTTTAAATGAAACATGAACTCAAGAACTCAAAATCAACGTATCTCAATAATACTCAAATCTAGGGGTAGAATACTATTCTTTTTTACTGATTTGAAAGTATATGTAGGGCGTCAGAATTAACTAGTCCAACACTATGATAGCCTTACATTAAAGAAGAATCTCGAAAAAGATTGAAAGAATCTTGAATGGAGTCTTCTACATTGATTTTTCCTTAGGGTTTTTCCCTAGGGTTTGAGAGAGAAGAGAATGATGGATTAGAAAATGAAAATCTGACTATTTTGAGCTTTTTACTAGTCAAGAAATTCGTTTAGGGTTTTTTTGGTACTAAAAAAATAAAATCAACCCATTTTAATGTTTTCCCGCAGGCTAAATTCGTAACAACACTTCATAGGTTACTAAAATTGTCATAACATTTTACTTAAAAAGTGGATTGATACAAAATTGGTGGCGTTAGAAATTAGATTAAAATACCTTTAATTTTGTATATTGTAGCTCACGTAACTCTTTATATTCTAACAGATATGGTTGTTTGAATTTGACCCGAGTAGAATCTAACATCAACACTTAATCGATAAGTAAACTTGAAAAACACTTATCAAGAACTCATAAAAAAATTAAATTGCTCAATATTTATGGATAGATTTGTAAAAAGAAACTCATGATTGGCGTGTGGGTGAACGAACTCAACACTATGGAAGCTTACATACCTCAAAGAACTAGGTTCTTGGCGAAATCTTGAATTTCTTGAACAACACTTGAAACTTTGAACTTTTTGTCCTCTTGAATCTTCTCTCTAAAAGCCTAAACACTTTTGGGGATGAATGAAACTAATTCTAATCAGTTTAGACTCCGAAAACCTTACTAAAAACTCTTAAATCCGATTGAGTAAGGAAAACACAAAAATACCCCTCATATTTTTGGGTAACTTTCCTTGATTGGACAATCAAACTTCAAAAGGGAATATCTCCTCATACGAGCTCAAAATTTAGCAAACTCGGTGGCATTGTAAAGATGATTCAAAGACCTTTCACTGGTTATCTTATGAGCCACCGAACTCATGTTGTACTAAAGGTTATGGTTACTTAAAGTTAACCCAAAAGTTAGAAGAACATAGGAATGTCTTGAATGAATTTTCTCTAATTCGTTTTGGAATTCAACATGATATATCTAGTGATCTTAATATTTCAGAAATTTTGAGTTCCTTAAAAATCTACTCACCATGAAGGATGGTTTAGGTCGTAGTTCAAAAAATTTTCTGAGGTGTTACAATATCTCTCCCTTGGGATTATTCGTCCATGAATAACGGCTGGACTGGGTATGAAACGGGGTTACTCTTATCAACTCTTCCATATAAACTAGAACTTTCCCTCATTACTACTCGGAACAAACTAAGGGCTTGCATTTAGCTATTTGTGATAGTAAAACCTCATTTTCATCTTTCTCCTCTTTTAAAACCTTTGACGGAATTATCATACCATCATTATCATGATAAGATCATTAACCTTCTCTTTCTAACATTACTTTGTTACTAAAAGGACCTCTGAAAAGATATTGCCAATACTCTTTTAAACTCATTACAATATTATTCTCAAAACTTGACTTGATTTCCTCTCTTATCATCTCCCCCTTAGGTCTAAAGCTGACACTTGAAGGGTATGGACCTATTCCAATATCTCTAACTAGTCTACAACCTCTTTTACTCTAGCACTAAGATGATGCTTATCTCATGACTACCAAACTCTCCATAAGCAGGTAGAAAGAGGTCTTCCTAATTAAATACCCTCTTGGTACACCTCTAACTGCTCTAGTTAATCTTGTGAGTTAGCTACACTTCACTTCCCTTATCTAAAGGTTAGGATCTCTCACTAGTACAACTCACAGTTATTGCAGCTAATCACCTCAATTTCTCACCTACTCTATGTTAAGTCTTCTAGATAAAATTTCAAGACTAACATCATCACCCTCATGTTGTCATTCTTTTGGTTATGCCACTCATCTCAAATTCAAGCTTAATGATTATTACTAAACCTGAATATCAATATGAATGTTAGCCTGCTATGCTATACTCATTAATTGATCAGTTCTATAACTTTCTAAATATCATGACCCTCTCAAACAAATCATAAGCCTATTTTTGATCTATCACTTTATGAATACTTTTGCTCTTCTATTCGACGCTTACACATGGTCATTACCTACAAAATGACACTGCATCACAAGCTCCTTTCTAGCTAAAACACACTCTACCTCGTGTGATGGAATCTTTATAACTCATCACTTCGTAGTCTACCCATAAGGGAAAACTCCTCATCAACAACTTACTAGGTGCATGACTACAATAACATAATCTTCTCCATCACTCTCTCCCTTTCATAAATTTCTATACCTCTGCATATTATCCTCTAACTATGGACTCTTTCACTACTACTTCTCATGATCTTGTAACTCAGGTTACCTTTTTCAGTGAACATACTATCCAAGTTCTAAACATACTTTCTCATAACGATCTTAACTAAAACAAGGCTTAACGAAAAGAGTACAACTCACTTTTAGTTCAACGCATGATTCATATACTATGAGTTCATTCCTTCTCAAACTCAACACTTAACTCACTCATCGGCTTCTCTCAAGCCCCTATGGAGTCTTATGACTTCCTCAAGATTTCTGGTAAGAAAAACTCATCGATAAAGAACTGACTTTTTTGTTCAACCACGTCTAGTATGATGGGTAGTCGAATGAATGAATCTGAGAAATGCACGAGTAAGAATAAATCTCTACGACTTAGCTCTATTGCACGATAAAGAGTATGAAAGAAGGGAAACATTTCTTAAATGTATATTGTCCCTCATTGATTGAAGTGGGGCCCTCACAACCATTAACAAGACATTATTGGCACGCTTTATAGAAACCCTAGGACTCTTGAAATTTCTACTCTCATACAAAGTTTATCACCACCAAAGCCTACACCCTGGACATGGTCGACATTCGAGAATCATTGTTGGTCCCAAAGCAAACCCTCATCCTGGCTGACTACAAGCGGAAGATGAACCTAGGCATACAAAGCTTTAAACAGAATAAAATTCATTGGAACTCAACTATTTAACTTGGAATATAATTTCTACTAGCCAAAACTAGGCAACTCAAGTCTTTAAAAATTTTAACAAGCTAAATGAAACAGACTTCTGAAATACTATTGTCTATCTATGAAGCCTCTAACTGACAAAGATGGAAGTCGAAACAAGAGCCCCGACATCCTAACAACGGATACAAGTAAAAGTACAATACCCTACATGTTCCTTTATATGTATTTCTAGTATTGTGTTTAAGTCTTGTACGGGATTAGTCCCAATGTTGTATTCAAGTATTAGATGGTTTTGAGACATCATGTGTAAAGTCTAGAAAGTCTTCCGCTTGCTATTTTTAATGAAATGTCTTCTTTGCAAGGAAATTTGTAAATTCTTAGTGACTTTTATGATCTATGTGATGAATGAATGCTAAAGCTTGTACGAGACCTCCGAGAGGTCGAATACGCATGTAACAACTAGGGGGTTCTCTCGGGTCGTTACAAACTTGGTATCAGAGCATAAGGTTTATGGTATGGTCTTAGGTTGTCTCAAACTACATCTAGTAGAGTCTTGTTCATAATGTGAAGTGCGCCACATTGTGAATAGTAGTCTATTGGATGCTAAGAAAGTTTCACTTCTTCATTCTTAAGTCGTGCCATAGAGCTTTGGTCTATAATGTCTTTCCCTTGTTCCTTATATGATGGTCGTTAGAGTATGACTTCCCTTGAGAGGTTTATGTTGCAAGGGTTGAGGAAGTGAAAAGATTGGTTGTGCTACCAACTATGGCTTAGTGACTTTATAGATGTGAGGGGAAGATTGTGATGTTGACTTGAGATTGAATGGGTTGCCTTATGATTATTTGTATTGTTGGTGGAACCCAGCTTAGACATGTTGAGTTTTGAGGTATGTTGCAAGAGATGATGAAGTGTGGTCTTTTAGAGGGCATAGGTGTGATGAGTATGGAAGTTCAGTGTTATGGTGATCCATAAAGTGGAAGGAGGGGAAATTGAAAGAGTTAGTATGAGTTCCTTCTAAGTGGGGATGTTGTGTCTTTATGGTGAGGCTTTTTCAGAATTTTTGCAGTCTTGGGTTAGGCTTGAAAGATGTTTTCATTACAAGAGGTTTAGGAAATTGAAGAGGTGGGTGAGAATGGTTTTTGGTATGATTGATGGTCTCTCCCTTGAGATTCTTATGGGATGTACATGTTGACCTTAGCTTGGTTTACCCTTAAGTGGGGGATGGTAAGTTGAGTAGTGAGGGGGTTGAGGAATGTTGACATCCTTACCTTTTCTTTATATGACTATTCAAGCCTAAAACAAAGAGTTCCTAGAAGCTTGTATCATGTCTTGGAGTCTTAGGTGAAAAAGAGTTTTCTGTGGTCTCTTTATATTAGGCATATTTTAAATGAATTCTTGTTAAAAGTAAGAAAAATGGGTTTTCATAAAGTCATGTTCCTCATGTTGATGTGCATCTATAATGATTTGCCTAAATGTTGCATGAGTTGACTTTCTTAGCATGCCTTATGTATTATTGAGAAGTTGCATACTGAGCCTTTATGAGAGAATTTCTTAAATGTGCCTTATAGTAAATGTTGCATAATTGTGATTTTATGAGAAAATTGCATAATGTGCCTAATAATGTGGGAATATTGCATTATGGTGAATTGGAGAAGGAAGTTCCTCCAATAGCATGAGAAAAGGTAAAGATGATGCATAAGGAGTTAATAGATGTTGTGCCTACTTCCTTGAATTGCATGAAGTTATTGTGGGACTTTGATGTGGAGTGATGTTCCTCCTTATATGTATGGTTTATATTATGATATGCATGAGTATGGACTGTTTACTCTGGTCGTTTTCCTTGAAAAGTGTTTAACTGTCATTCGAGGACGAATGTTCCCAAGTGGGGGATATTGTAACAACCCTCAAAATGAAGTAGGATAAAGTAGAGCCTGACATGGGTTTTATGCATTAATAACTTGTTAAAATAATGAAGAATAGCCTTTTTAGTCAGTTTAAAGAGTTTGGAAGTCAAACGTCAAGGGACAGACCAAGACGTTCGAAAACTGGAGAAGAATGTGTTCTAGTGTGTCCTTAGGTTTTGGGCAGGTTTGGAAGTGTCGTATGAGGGTCTAGTGAAAAGGCTTAAAATAGGTAAATATATATTCCTAGAGTCAAAACGTTCGAATACAACACCCCGGGGCCACCCTAAGGGACCCCGAGGAGGACCCCAACCTTAGCAAAGCAAGCTGCCAAAGAAGCTTGCAAATTGCACTTGGAGAGAATAGAGGCACGTCACGCACTTGCTCCCCCATGGAGGAAAAAGTCAGTTTGCGACACGGTCGTGTCGCGGACTCTACTCTCTCGAAATTTAATTCCAAATATATTAAGGGAATAGCTCCGCGTCGTGGACTTGTTCCGCGATGAAAATGCAGAAATTCAGAAGTCTATTTTTTACTTCATTAAAGGGTCCAACTAAGTGAGGGGTAGTTTGGGTACCTTGGGTTAATGATTTAAGTATATTTAAACATTTAAAGTCTATTTTAAAGTCATTCTCCTAAATTCAAAACCCTCCCTCTCTAAAAAACCACATGGAAGCTCAAGGTGAAAGATAGAGCTAGGGTTGATGGTGGCTACTGATTTCTTCTTCAATTTCGTTTTGTTCTTGATGATTAAGTTATGGGGATCCTTTATCCTTGATTATTCTTTCTTTCAAGGAGCCCAATCAAAAGGTTTTTCAAATACACAAAACCATATTTAGAATTCTAAGCATGGATTCTTGCATTAAATGATTTTAAATGATGTTTCATGTTGTTATTAATGATTATTTATGGTTTTAAGAAAGAAATCTTTGTGAACCCATGTCTTCTCAATTTCTTTAAATTTGGCCTAAAGTGGGTCTATTGATTTTGAGTAATTGATGAAGGATTATTCAGTGGTTTGATGTGGGTTGTTCTTATAAGATCTTAGATATGTTGAATTGCTGGAAATTGTTATTGAATTGTATAATGTGAGGTAGTAGCCTTGAATGGTCATGAATTGGGATTTAGCCCTTATATTGGTTATTGGATATTGTACAGCTTAGCTTGTATAGTTGAATGTTGTTATTATCATTGTTATTGTATTGTTAATTGCTGTAATATGAGGATCATGAAGATAGCTATGGAAAGAGGGTAAGTTGACCTAACTAGATGAATATTGTATAATTGGCATGTAATTGTGTATTGTGCCTTATGGCCTTGGAATGGTGGTAAGATGGCTTGATCTTTTAATATTGCTATAATTGCTTCTTAGGTTGG
>JAJOOP010005263.1:0-30867 GCA_029582705.1 Solanum chacoense | reverse complement strand
AAAGACAATCTATGCTGCTTGTTCCCCTTGAAAAAACACATTTATTCTGCCCGTATTGGGCAGAACGCCCAAATAGAGAGGACTTGATATTGACATCGCAGATATGTTACCATTTTAAAAAAGCATTGATACAGAAAATGCAATATGCAACATCTCGAAGTCAAACATATAGGTTGCTGCTAAACAGGTGATGATTTGTATTTCATCAAAAGCAAAAGAAACAAACTTTTCCTTCTCTCAACACTGAAATGCTCACTTGATCTCCCTACTTGGACAAACAGGCTCAACCATAAATAATGCAGACGGTTCTCACAGTATTGTCAAAGGCACCCTAAGCCCTCGAGCAAGGCTCAAAACATGTTGAGTGTTTTGCCTCGCTTAATGTGTGCTTCAGTGTCCTCATCAAGGCTCTAAGATAAACTTTTCCTTGTGAATGAGCCGTTTTCGACAAAAATTGATATTTCACTTTACGTTAAAACAAATCAATTTCTTTGTTCATAAAAAATTAACTTGGACAAAAGACATCCATCAATCAATTAATTAAGCATCAAATCCAAATTAATTGCAGTAAACTATACTTATCCTTTATATCCTTCAGAGAAACATTAGAAGATCAGTTCTAAATTAGTTGAAAGGGATTCTCTGTATCCTTCACTGAACAAACACGAGAAGGATGAGCGAAAACTTACGGATGAGCGATAAAGGATTGCTTGTGAGAATCCCACCGGAAGGGACAAACACCGAACTGAACGACGGCGAACTTTTCGGCGGAGTCCTTAACTTTGAGGTAGCTAATATCATACCGGTCGTAATCGAATGATTCTCTCCAAGGTGCACTGGTGACTCCGGTCATTTCCAAGTCTACAGCTACGAAATCGGCGTCCCGTAGAAGACCTCGTAGGTCCTTGAGAGCTGATTCAAAGTTTGATTTGGTAACATTCTTAATATCGAAGGAAGAAGATGAAGAGAGTGTGCGGCGGCGCGTAGTGAAAACGGTGGTCGGAGCGTGGGATAATTGGCGCGTAGTTGATAAAGATTTCCACATACACAGCTTCTTCATTCTCTGCTTAGTCCTTCGCGTTCGTAGCTTAGGGATGAAGGTCCCTAATTTTTTTCTTTTGGAGAAAAATGTAAATGCAAAAAATTCTAAATATATTTTTTATTCATCTTTTTTATTTTTTTAAATATCCTTATGATTATATTTTAAGCATATTTATGCCTTGAATAACTATCAACAATGAATACCAATAAAGATTATGGTCGAGTAGTAAATATTTCTTTATCGAAGATTTTGCTTCGAGGGCCCCTGAGTATGGATTATCCCTGTGTAACTTAAAGTAATTTAGGATCAGTTCAATCGAGGTTATTTTATAACGAGTCTCGTGGAACCTCTCTTCAAGGATAAGTCATTTTTCTATCGGGACACCCTCATAATAACTCTTGAAAAATCAACAATCAATCTCAAATACTGTGTTAACCTACCTCAAACCGAACATAAAAGCTTAAGCATGTACTACTAAATAATTTCAGTTTTAAGTATGTAGGACTCTCTCCAATTAACTAAATGATTATGTATAAAATTTTAAAAATCAAAATATTTATCATCTTAAGAATCAAAATAAAATTAATATGGTGAATGAAAAATAACGTTAACAGAACTTAATGTGATTAAAGAAAAAATAATATTAAATTAAAATTAATGAATAGATAAGATTTGTTTAATCAAATTATTCTTGATTAGGGTATATTAATAATTATTCTAACATGAATACACAATTCATTTATGTAAGAAAGACCCTTCATTCTTTATGATAATTTTATATATATGCTGACAGAGTATCATAGAAGATTGGTTTATTCTTTCATCAAAACATCCTTCAATTTTTTATGATACATCCATGTGTTATATATCATATACTGATAGAATGTTATGGAAGATTGATTCAACCCTTTCAGAAAAAACTACTCTTTAGTCCTTAATAATATCCATACAATACATATCATACAATATCATTGCTGATTAATCACAAGATATATCATATACTAAAAAGATTCATAAAGTATTGATTCATTTTCTATAAAGAGAATCCATTGCTCTATAATACCCATGTGATATATACAATATATTAAAAGAACATCATAAAAAACAAATGTATCCCTTCACAAAAAATACTTTTCAATCCTTTATAATGTCCCCATAATCTATACTATTTGCCAAAAGAGAATCACAAGATCGACTCCTCATTTCAAGAATATTTTTTCTATAGTTCTTAATGATACTTATATTTTTTTATTTTTTTTTAAAACTCAATTTTTTATAATATCACATAGTATATATCATATATTAACAATGTATCACATAGGACATGTTCAACTTTAGAAAACACTATTCAATATTTGGTTATACTCACCGATTACCACAATATATATTATATGCTAATGGATATTATTGAAAATTGATTGATTCATTCAAAATAATAAAATAAAATCTATATAAAAAATATATTTTAATCTTAATTCACTTTATGTATACATATTTTAAATTGAGCAAATGAATCTGACCAATAATCTCAACCAATGTAATATCTTAATTATATTTTAGCATGCTACACCAAATTACAATTCAAAAAATTAAAACCATATATATAATAGATTTTGTGATATTTATACTAAATTATTAGTATGTGAAAATAACATAATCATCTCAAATTTCAGTAGAACAATAAGTATTTTGTCTTTAATTATATATTTCATATTTGATCTTAAACAGTAAATTATCTTGACGAATTCAAAGCGAAAACTATATAGGAGTAATATACAAAAACCAAAATAATAAAATAATATTTTATATTCTTATAGACTAGCGACATTCCTGATATAGAATATACGTAAATTTCATCTATATAAAGTAAAAAAACATTTTATCAACAAATCCTTATACCCTATAGTTTAATATTTCTCAATTTCTATCCACATTCACAAATACAAAACAGAAAATATAAATTTCCCTATATATATTTTTTTTTTCCTCAAAATTCTTTGGAATTCCTATATATATAGGAAAGCAAGTGGCAACACTCCACAGCTTTCTATCTTTCTTCAATTTTCTCCTCTATCTCTCCGCGATCCTCAGTTACCAATCGTTTAACCAAAAACCCTTTCTCGAAAACCCTAGAAATCGCTTCGATCTTCATAAAACCTCATTGCCCCAATTTGTGTTATTCAATCGAAAACTTACATATATCAATTTTGATCGTTCCAAACCCTTCATACCTTTCTCGATTTTATTGGATCCATTCTCGTTCAGGAATCGGCCTGTTCCAACCGTTTTTCTTCTGAATTCGGCAATGATTTTATCACTTGGTTGATATAAAAATGAAGTTAAAGCGAAGGAGGGCTGTAGAAGTGGTAAGTTTTGATATTTGATCATATGTTAATTCGACGTGAATTGATTCGAAGCGCGATTGTTCCGTGGTTTTTTTAGGTTTGCGAGTTGAATTTTGTTAGTAATTTGTTTAATATAACTAGACATGTGTGCTTGGAGTTATGGAATTGATTGATTGATATGTTGTAGCTTATGCCATATAGCTGGCCCTAAATGTTTTTGCTATCATTGATTGATATGTTATTAACTTTTCAACTGGTTGGAGTTCAAGAGGTCTTTTTTGTGCTACTGACACCATGGTGACTGGTGTGAAGTATAGGAGGTTGGTTTGTTTGTATGTGTGTCTTATGTTTTAATGTCTGATCATACTAATTTGATGTAAATTGATTTTTTTCTTTGTAAAGTTGATTTTTTTTAAGATATCGTGAGCTGAATTTTGTTAATTGCTTGTTTAATCTAACTAGACGAGTGTGCTTAGGATTTTTTGATTATATGTTATGTGAAGGTTTATGGAATAGTTGATTGATTGATATGTTATAGCTATACCATGTAGCTGGAATGTTTCGGTATCGTGGAGTAGTTGATTGATTGATATGTTATAAGTTCATGGTTTTCTGGAGTTGAAACTGCACTTTTCAACTGGTTGGAGCCCAAGGGCTCTTCTTTTGCTACTGGCACCATGGTGACTGGTGTGAAGTACCTGTGGTGATATTGGCAGAAGGTTGATTTTTATGCAACTGTTTCTTTCACTGGCAAAGAGAAAAGTTTCTCCCCATTGAGATCAATCTGATTTGTGTTGGTGTAGACTAGTACTCCAGTATATAAAAGCTAGTCTGGTTTTTGTTAGTGTATCTTCTAGTAAACCAAGAATATCTAAAATGTATTTTGTTAGGCATTCATTCCTGATACTCACATGGCGGTTAATAATGTTTTATATGCACATTTAGTAATTTGAACAACATTCCCTTTTTCTTTTGAAATCACAGCAAGTCTCAAATTCTGATTTGGTGCGATTGCTTATATGATTTTAGATATCTGCATTTTAAACTTCAAAAATGACACCAACAATATACTAATCATAGAAATTGCATAGTCAGGGCTGTCAGGCTGATCTGTGGAATTTTGGACTTAACATCCCAAAATCTTCTTTTATTTGTAGTTTCCAGGATATCATTTTAATGATGTTTGCTCATTAATGTACTTCAGCCTGGATTCATTTATCAAAGTTCAGAAGTTTAGTTGAGTAATTTAGGGAAAGATGTTCTCTTGAAGCACTATATTTCATTGTTGATTTTGTGATGCTGTTTTGAAATGTGCCGGCAGTTATGTTTAACATATATTGCTTAAAAGAAATTTAAATGTGCACTGATCAAATTTGTTTTTGCCCTTCCTTTTTCAGCCTCCAAATATCCGATCATTTGTCAGTAGCATCACTGCTGCTCCATTAGAGAATATAGAAGAACCCCTGAAAAGTTTTGTTTGGGAGTTCGATAAGGTACCTATACAGATTTTATGTTGACGATATTATACTATTCCCCCCTTTTGCACGTCTTCTCCTTTCTTAATTTCTTTTCTCTGTTCTTATTCTTGTGTATGCAGGGTGATTTTTATCATTGGGTTGACCTGTTTAATCACTTTGATACTTTTTTTGAGAAATACATCAAGTCTAGGAAGGATTTGCAATTTGATGACCACTTTCTGGAATCTGATCCTCAATTTCCAAGGGAAGCTGTCCTCCAGGTCCTTCGTGTTATAAGGATAATATTGGAGAACTGCACAAATAAGCATTTCTATAGCTCATATGAGGTACTGAAGATGCCTAAAGCGACTCTTTTCATTTTGTTGCTCCTGATTTTATTCTGGAAAAAGAATATACGTATTGGCATATAATTAGCTGTCTGTGTCTGCATGTTACCCTGTTCTTTGTAATTCGAAGTTAGTGTGCTCTACCTTAGCACTATGGTTAAGCATTGGATTGTTCTTCTTGCAAAGCTTGATTACTATTGAATCATTATTTTCTCCTCTAGTGTTAAACGCTCAGCATTATTCTTAGGTCATAAAAGAATTTATAATTTGTAAATAAAATAAATATTTGGTACTCCATTTTCACTATTTAAATGAAACAAGGTGGATTAGTGGAGGATGCTTTTGGAGAATAGCAAATATGGAGTCTCTAGGATCTTTTACAACGATAGCAAATATGTGTTTTTGGTAAAATAAAAAATGGAGTTACATCATGCAATGGCGTAATACAAGGAAATAAGCTATGGAATTTAAAATCATTTACCTTATCATAAAATACTCTGAAGTTTATAGACATTAGCACGCCAATTAGTTTTTTCTAGTCATCAATTGGTATAGACTAGAGAAGGTAATGTTTCCTGGCTCTATTTCCTTGGAAGTGCATGTCTTGTTGTATTCTGGATTCTTTTTGGGGACAGATTTGTATCAGATGTATCTTTCCTATCTTTAGATATGTGGAGTTATTTATCAGCGTCTTTTCCTTAGTACGTACCATGTGAGCAGTGGATGCAAAGATAAGGGGTTGTTAAGCTTTTCATCTTATGCTTAGCAAAGTAAAGTGGATTTACATAGGTTAGAAGTGGCACATACTGTGGTGGTATTGTTGATGAACTTATATGCCTAAGGGCGATTATTCAGTTTTAGTTTCTGAACTGATTTTAAGATGTAGGAAGTGCCTATTTTCTCTGAATAAAATAATGTATATTAACATCTTAGTACTCTTTCGGTCTCCATTTTTGCTCTTGATCTGGTAAAACAATGTAGTTCTTGGTGTTTTAATAATATCCCCTACGCACATTACAAAATTTTATATTGTTTTGAATTTGTACTTTTGCTCTTTTTTTTTCTCTTGGTGCTGCAGCATCACTTGTCAGCGTTGCTTGCTTCCACCGATGCGGATGTGGTTGAGGCGTGTTTGCAAACTTTGGCTGCCTTTTTGAAGAAAACAATAGGGAAATATGTCATTAGAGATGCTTCTCTTAATTCAAAGCTGTTCGCTCTTGCACAGGGTTGGGGAGGAAAAGAAGAAGGCCTTGGGTTAATTGCGTGTGCTCTGCAGGACAGCTCTGATGCAAGTGCTAATGAGTTAGGCCGCACCTTACATTTTGAATTCTATGCTACGGAGTCTTCAGATGAGTCCAATGCTCCCATTGGTTTACAGATCATCCATTTGCCTGACATTGACAACAGAAAAGAGTCAGATCTTGAACTTTTGAACAGTTTAGTCTTGCAGTACAAGGTTCCTCCTAGTTTGAGGTTTCCTCTTTTGACAAGATTGCGGTATGCTAGGGCATTCAGTTCCCCAGCTTCTCGACAGCAGTACACTTGCATACGCCTCTATGCATTTATAGTTCTTGTTCAAGCATGCAGTGATTCAGATGATTTGGTTTCATTCTTCAACAGTGAACCAGAGTTCATTAATGAGTTGGTTACCTTATTAAGCTACGAAGACGCGGTTCCTGAGAAGATTAGAATTTTGGGTCTGGTTTCCTTGGTTGCTCTCTGTCAAGATCGGTCACGCCAGCCAAGTGTGTTGACAGCTGTAACATCTGGGGGGCATCGTGGCATTCTTTCTAGCCTTATGCAAAAGGCCATTGATTCCATTGTTAGCAACTCCTCAAAATGGTCTGTTCTTTTTGCTGAGGCTTTGTTATCTCTTGTTACCATTTTGGTCTCATCTTCATCTGGGTGCTCAGCAATGCGAGAAGCAGGGTTCATCCCTACTCTTCTACCGCTACTTAAAGATACGGATCCTCAACACTTGCATTTAGTTAGCATGGCTGTTCATGTTCTAGAGGCATTCATGGATTATAGTAATCCAGCTGCTGCACTATTCAGAGATTTGGGAGGTTTGGATGACACCATAGCACGCCTTAATGTGGAAGTTTCTCGTGTTGAAAATGGTGTAAAGCTGGCAACTGCTAGTGGTGATCTCGAAAGTTCTGACTTTAATAGTTCACAGATTGTTGCTGGTACTTCTTCTGAGCCAGACAGCGTGCAGGCACTTTATTCTGATGTGTTGGTTGCTTATCATCGGCGATTACTGATGAAAGCTTTACTACGTGCCATATCTTTGGGAACCTATGCTCCTGGAACCACTGCTCGTATTTATGGTTCAGAGGAGAGTTTGTTGCCTCAATGCTTGAGCATAATCTTCAGAAGAGCTAAGGATTTTGGTGGAGGCGTGTTTCATCTTGCTGCAACAGTGATGAGTGATCTTATTCACAAAGATCCCACCTGCTTCCCTGTATTGGAAGCAGCTGGTCTTCCTTCTGCCTTCATTGATGCCATTATGGATGGGGTTGTTTGCTCTGCAGAAGCTATCACCTGCATACCTCAGTGTTTAGATGCATTGTGCTTGAATAACAATGGTCTTCAGGCTGTGAAAGATCGCAATGCTTTGAGGTGTTTTGTAAAAATATTCACTTCAAAAACATATGTCAGAGCCCTTAGTGGAGATACTACTGGATCTTTGTCTAGTGGCCTGGATGAACTAATGCGGCATACCTCTTCGTTGCGTGGACCTGGAGTGGAAACTATGATTGAGATCTTGAAGGAGATTGCAAAACTTGGATCTGTTCTAGAAGCTATTACACCCTCATCTGACAGTCCTAGTTCTTCTAACCCTGTTCCGATGGAAACAGAAGGTGAGGACAGGGGTGTGGTTTTGCCGGAGCAAGACTCACAAAAGGCTAAAAGTTTGGAGCATGTCGAACCATCTTCTGATTCTTTGGTACCAAACATAGAGTCTTTTCTTCCTGAATGTATAAGCAATGCTGCTCGTCTGCTTGAAACAATTCTTCAGAATTCTGATATATGCGGTATTTTTGTTGAGAAGAAAGGAATTGAAGCTGTTCTGCAGCTGTTCACTTTGCCTGCCTTGCCACTTTCTGTTTCTATGGGTCAGACCTTATCTGTTGCATTTAAAAATTTCTCTCCACAACATTCTGCTTCTCTTGCTCGTGCAGTCTGTTCGTTTTTAAGAGAACATTTGAAGTTAACAAATGAACTTATAGTTCAAATTCAAGGACATCAGCTTGTTAAGGTGGACTCTGCTAAGAGGATAACTGTGTTGAAGAACCTTTCAAGTCTTGAAGGTATTTTATCTCTCTCCAATTCTTTGTTGAAGGGAAGTACTACTGTGGTTTCTGAGTTAGGAACTGCAGATGCTGATGTCTTAAAGGATCTTGGGAGAGCATATAAGGAAGTTCTTTGGCAAATTTCCTTGTGTTGTGATTCTAAGGTGGATGAGAAACAGAACGTGGAAGTAGAGCCTCAAAATGTAGAAGCAGGTTCTTCCAATATAGGAGGTAGAGACAGTGATGACGAGACTAATATTCCTTCAGTTAGATACATGAATCCTGTTTCTATTAGGAATAGTTCTCACACTCAATGGGGGGTAGAACGTGAGTTTCTTTCTGTAATTCGTTCAAGTGACGGTTTTAATCGTCGTAGTAGACATGGGTTAGCACGAATTCGTGGTGGAAGGACCAGTAGGCATTTGGAAAGTTTACAAGCTGATTCTGAAGTTGCTCCCAGTGTTGTGGAGAGTACAATCCAGGAGGTGAAGAAAAAACCTCCCAGTGTTCTGGTTTTAGATAATCTGAACAAGCTCGCTTCTAGCATGCGTTCTTTCTTTATGGCTCTTGTTAAAGGATTTACATCTCCAAATCGTCGGAGAACTGAAACAGGATCTCTAAGTTCAGCTTCAAAGAGCATAGGAACTGCCTTAGCCAAAGTTTTCCTGGAGGCTCTTGGTTTCTCAGGATATCCAGATGCCACTGCGCTTGATATACCACCTTCTGTCAAGTGTCGATATCTTGGTAAGGTTGTGGATGATATGCTGACCTTAACATTTGATGCCAGGCGTCGTACCTGTTATGCGTCCATGATTAACAATTTCTATGCCCAAGGAACCTTTAAGGAGCTTCTGACAACATTTGAAGCAACCAGTCAGTTGTTGTGGACACTTCCGTATTCTGTACTGACATCTGGAATGGTTCCTGAAAACAGTGGTGAGGAAAACAAGTTATCTCACAGTTCGTGGCTTCTTGGTACTCTGCAGAGTTATTGCCGTTTGCTTGAATATTTTGTCAATTCGGCTTTGCTCTTGTCTCCAACTTCAACATCCCAAGCGCAGCTACTTGTTCAGCCAGTTGCTGTCGGTTTGTCTATTGGGTTGTTTCCTGTTCCAAGAGACCCAGAAGTGTTTGTCCGTATGCTGCAGTCTCAGGTTCTAGATGTTACACTTCCTATTTGGAACCATCAGATGTTCCCCAGTTGTAATCCAGGGTTTATTAATTCTATTATTATGCTTATAACTTACATCTACTGTGGTGTTGGGGATGTGAAACGAAATCGCAGTGGGTCATCAAGTTCTGCAAACCCACGTGCAATGGCTCCTCCACCTGATGAGACTACTATTTCTACCATTGTTGAGATGGGCTTTTCAAGAGGAAGAGCTGAGGAGGCATTAAGACGAGTTGAAACGAACAGTGTGGAGATGGCTATGGAGTGGTTGTTTAGTCATGCTGAAGATCCTGCTCAAGAAGATGATGAGTTGGCTCGTGCACTTGCCTTGTCACTTGGGAATTCATCAGAGACTTCCAAAGCCGACAGTATTGATAAAACGGTGGAGGTTCTATCTGAAGAACAACAAACTAAGCCACCACCTGTTGAAGATGTCCTTGCTGCAACAATTAAGTTGTTTCAGAGTGCCGACTCAATGGCTTTCCCGTTAATGGATTTACTTGTGACTCTTTGCAGTCGGAACAAAGGAGAAGATCGTGCAAAAGTGACTTCATATATGATTCACCAGTTGAAAGATTGCCAGCTGGAATTTTCCAGGGACACTGGTGCCTTGTGTATGATAACACATACTTTAGCATTGCTTCTTTCTGAAGATGAAAATATACGGGAAATTGCGGCAAAGAATGATATTGTCTCTGTAGTACTTGAGATATTGATGAAGTTCAAGGCTAGAGCTGAAAATGAGATTATGGTTCCTAGATGCATCAGTGCACTGCTGCTAATCTTATTTAATATGTTGCAAACTAGGCCTAAGATCTCCGGTGATGACACTGAAAGAGTCATAGCTGCATCTTTACCAGAATCTTTAGAAGAGCATCTCCCATCCCAAGTTCCTGAAGCAGTTATTGAGAAGAAATCAACTCTAGTCTCCGAGGATGATGAATCATCCATTGGTTTTGAGAAAATATTTGGGAAGCCTACTGGTTATTTGAGTATAGAGGAGAGTGGTAAGGTGCTTGATTTTGCTTGTGACTTGGTTAAACAACGTGCGCCAGCCATGGTTATGCAGGCTGCTCTTCAGCTGTGTGCACGCTTGACAAAAACACATGCTCTTGCCATTCAGTTTCTTGAAAATGGAGGAATGACTTCTCTTTTTGATCTCCCAAGATCTTGTTACTTCCCTGGATATGACACCATGGCATCTGCCATTGTTAGGCATCTTCTTGAAGATCCTCAGACCCTGCAAACAGCCATGGAGATGGAGATACGTCAGACCCTTGGTGGAAGTCGTCATGCTGGTCGTACTTCTGTTAAAACATTTTTAACATCTATGGCACCTGTGATATGTCGAGACCCTGGAGTCTTCGTGAAAGCTGCAGGTGCGGTTTGCCAGTTGGAATCATCTGGAGGGAGATCTATCATTGTCTTATCAAAAGAGAAAGACAAGGAGAGAGAGAAAGAGAAAGGTAAAACATCTGTCGAGTTTGGAGCTTCTAATGAGTGTGTGCGAATTTCTGATAATAAAGCCCATGATGGATCAGGAAAGTGTTCTAAAAGCCACAAAAAGATCCCTGCAAATATTTCTCAGGTAATTGATCATCTTCTTGAAATAGTAGCAGCATTTCCTACACAGGGATTGGTTGAAGATTGTGTGGGAAACTCCTGTGCTATGGAGGTTGATGAGCCCATAGTCAGAGTAAAGGGGAAATCAAAGGTTGATGAGGTGCGGGAGGTTCAGTCTGACAGTGTATCAGAGAAATCAGCAGGGCTTGCTAAAGTTACTTTTGTACTCAAATTGTTGAGTGACATTCTTATGATGTATGTACATGCTCTTGGGGTTATCCTGAGAAGGGATCTGGAGATGTGTCAACTACGGGGAACCCATCAGCTAGAGAATCCTGGTCATGGCGGTATTATTCATCATGTGTTGCAACGGCTTCTTCCCCTTTCAATCGATAAATCTGCAGGACCTGATGAATGGAGAGACAAGCTGTCTGAAAAAGCTTCATGGTTTCTCGTAGTTTTGTCTGGTAGATCTAGTGAAGGTCGTAGGAGGGTTATTAATGAACTTGTGAAAGCCTTGTCTTTATTTGTGAAGTCTGAAAGCAACTCTGCCCGTAGCAGTTTATTGCCAGATAAAAAGGTCCTTGCTTTTGTTGATCTGGCATACTCCATTTTGTCCAAGAACTCATCCTCAGGCGACCTACCCGGTTCTGGTTGTTCTCCCGAAATAGCCAAAAGCATGATAGATGGAGGATTGGTTCAGTCCTTATCTGGTGTCCTTCAAGCAATTGATTTGGATCACCCTGATGCTCCAAAAGTTGTGAATCTAATTCTTAAAACATTGGAAAGCCTAACAAGGGCTGCCAATGCTAGTGAGCAACTTTATAAAACTGATTCTGTGAACAAGAAAAAGACAACTGCCGTTAATGGTAGGTCGGATAATCAGGTGAATACAACATCAGCCTTTCAACATATAGAGGCAAGTGGAAATGGAAGCGGCCAGCCGGAGGCTCCTAATTCAAATGCAGGGCAACTGACGCCTAGTGCTTCTGAGAATCACAGCAATGAGAATGTGACTACAGACCCGTCCATGGTGCAAGAATTGCGAACTGAGCAAGAAGCAAATGCAGGCGATCCTCCTCTCGAGCTTGGGTTGGATTACATGCGTGATGAGATGGAAGACAATGGTGTTTTGAACGACACAGAGCAAATTGGCATGGGTTTCCACGTTGAGAATAGGGCACATCATGAACTGGGTGAAGAAGATGATGATATGGGAGATGACGGTGAGGATGACGAGGATGAGGATGAGGGTGAGGATGAGGATGAGGATATAGCTGAAGATGGCACTGGCTTGATGTCTCTGGCTGATACAGATGGGGAAGAGCATGATGATACTGGCCTGGGAGGTGAATACAATGATGACATGGTTGATGAAGAGGATGATGAGTTTCATGAAAATCGAGTTATTGAGGTTAGGTGGAGGGAAGCCCTGGACGGCCTTGACCATTTACAAGTTTTAGGGCAATCTGGAACAAGTGGTAGCCTTATTAATGTTGGAGGTGAGACAATTGAAGGGTGGAACGTTGATGACCTCTTTGGTCTTCGCAGGACCTTTGGCTTTGAGCGCCGGCGCCAAACAACTAGGAATTTGGAACAATCTGTTACTGACGTTACTGGTCTGCAACATCCTCTCCTCTTGAGGCCATCACAGCCTGGTGACTCTGCCCCTGTCTGGTCATCTCTTGGGAACTCATCCAGAGACTCAGAAACCTTATCTGCTGGTAGGCTGGATGTAGCTCGGTTCTACACTTTTGATTCTCCAGTACTCCCATTTGATAGGGCGCCGTCTAGCATTTTCAGTGACAGACTCGGTGGTGCAGCACCCCCACCTTTGGCTGACTTTTCTGTTGGTTTGGAGTCTCTACACGTTCCAGGCCGGAGGCCTGGTGATGGTAGGTGGACTGATGATGGTCAACCCCAAGCAGGTGGTCAGTCTGCTGCTATTGCCCAGATGGTTGAGGAGCAGTTCATTTGTCAACTAAGCAGAATTGCTCCAGCTACTAATCCTCCTGTTGGATTGCTGGAGAGAGAGCAGGACATACCTGTAATTGGTGAGAATCAACAGCAGATGGAGGGTGATAGCACTGCTGGTCAACAAAATGATGATCACCATAACAATAGTGGGCAAGAATCTAGTCAACCAGTTGAAGTTCAGTCTTGTGAAAGGGAAGAATACAATCTGGAGGTTGTTGCTGATCAGGTAGGTGAATTCCCAGAAGCTGTTGATCCTATGGAAAATGTACTATTGGACAGGTCAAATGATGGTCACGGAAGCATGGCGATTGGAGAAGGAAATGCAAATCCAAGTGATAACATAGAGGGAACTGCAGGTTATGCTGTGTCATCTATACAAGGTGAAGGCATTGCGATGCATGATAGGACTGCTAATGGGGATGTACACACATGCAATATGACCTCGTCTGATGTACACAATGACACAACCACTGTAACAGACAGTCGTGCAACTGATGAGCCACTGTTAATATCTGGGGAAGCAATGCTGGATTCCAGTGCTCATCATGTTTCTGTAGTTCAGGAGGATACAGATATACACATGCACGGTACAGAAACAGAAAGGGAGAGTGACCCACCATTGCCTATTCTGCCAGAGGATCCATCGGTGACTCAGAACCTTCAGGAAGGTCAAGATGCTAGTCAAACTGATGAAACTAGTTTGAATAATGAAGCTTCTACTGCAAATGCTATTGATCCAACCTTTCTAGAGGCACTTCCTGAAGAACTTCGGGCAGAGGTTCTTGCATCGCAGCAGGCTCAGGCTCAACCTCCAACTTATACAGCACCGACAGCTGAAGATATTGATCCAGAGTTTTTAGCTGCTCTCCCTCCGGATATTCAAGCAGAAGTTCTTGCCCAACAACGTGCTCAAAGAGTCGTACAACAGGCTGAAGGTCAGCCTGTGGAAATGGATAATGCCTCAATCATAGCCACATTTCCAGCTGATCTGCGTGAAGAGGTCTGTACCTAGAGTGTTTTCGGCCCATTCCTCTGAATGTTATAACATTTTGTTTATGCTTTTTTTTTTGTGGTGTTTGTCAGGTTCTGTTAACATCATCAGAAGCTGTTTTGTCAGCATTGCCATCTACGTTACTCGCTGAAGCGCAAATGCTTCGGGACAGAGCTATGAGCCATTACCAAGCACGCAGCTTGTTTGGAGGCAGCCACAGGCTTCATGGTCGTAGAAATGGTCTGGGATTTGACAGACAGACAGTTATGGACAGGGGTGTGGGTGTTACAATTGCCCGGAGGGCTTCATCATCTTTTTCAGAGAGTTTGAAGTTGAAGGAACTTGAAGGCGAGCCACTTTTAGATGCTCATGGCTTGAAAGCATTGATCCGCCTCTTGCGATTAGCACAGGTAAATTGCTTCGCATCAACCGATCTAGCACCTTTGAAATGAAAATGCTTCTGTCATCAAACAGCTGGCTTGCTTCTGTAGAGTTGTAATTGACGTTGTAATAATTTGGTTTTTATATTTTACGATGTGTGCTCAACAACTTGAACTGAGACATTCAATATTTGTTTTCAGCCTCTTGGGAAAGGTCTGTTGCAAAGACTCTTGTTGAATTTGTCTGCGCATAGCAGTACAAGAGCAGTTCTAGTCCACCTTCTTCTTGAAGCTATCAAGCCCGAGACTGGAGGGGCTGTTGGTGGTTTAACAACCATTAACTCACAGAGACTTTATGGCTGTCAGTCGAATATTGTTTATGGACGATCACAACTATTTGATGGTATCTGTCTCTTCTTAAGTGACGTTGTAGGTCTCTGTTTACATATGGTCTGTTGCTAACCATTTAAGTCATTTCCCAGGTCTTCCTCCACTGGTATTGCGGCGGATACTGGAGATCTTAACTTACCTCGCTACCAACCACTCTGCTGTTGCCAGTCTTCTTTTCTACTTTGATCTCTCACTTATTCCAGAGTGGTCAGATGTGAAGTGTTTGGAAAACAAGAGGGACAAAGGCAAGGAGAAAATTGTTGGAGGAGATTCGTCCAATCCTTTTAGAAGCTCTAACAAGAGGGATATTCCATTGGTTTTGTTTCTGAAGCTCTTGAACCAGCCACTTTTTTTGCGCAGCATAGCACATCTTGAACAGGTAGGTTGTGGTCAAATGCTTTGATGCTACTGAAATATTTAGGTCTGGCGATAGTTAATTCAGATACATTTGTTGTTTCCTTGAATGTACTGTGTAGGTCATGGGACTCCTTCAAGTAGTTGTCTATACTGCAGCATCCAAGATGGAGTGTCAGTCTCATTCTGAAGAAACAGTAGACCGTTCTCATAATGAAACAGTTGACGGTTCTAATAATCCTGATGGCAATGAAACTATGAGTGATATACAGAAAGATCCTGCGTTGCCAGACATAAAGTCCCCTCAAGATGATAGTGGCACTGGTTCTGCCAACCCTGCATCTGATGCCAATGGAAGCACAAACATTCATGACATCTTCTTGCAGCTGCCACATTCTGATTTGCACAATCTTTGCTGTCTTCTTGGTCATGAAGGGTATTTTTCTATTTAAATTTCTGTACCTTGATTTGCCTAAATATTTTTTGTTTCTATTTGTTCGTGATTTGAAATCTTTCATTTTCCATTCCTTGATTTAACATTTTGGTTTATCTTTCCTCTTTACTTCTGAAAGATAAATGTTGTGTTGTAACTATCTGACCTCTAGTGTATATCGTTTAGGCTCTCAGATAAAGTTTACATGCTTGCGGGTGAGGTGTTGAAGAAGCTAGCCTCAGTTGCTGCTCCCCATCGGAAGTTCTTCATTTCTGAACTTTCAGAGTTGACTCAAAGGCTGAGCAAGTCAGCTGTGGAAGAGCTTATCACACTTAAGAATACACACATGCTGGGATTGAGTGCTGGATCTATGGCTGGAGCTGCAGTCCTTCGTGTACTACAAACTCTTAGTTCACTAAGTACAGCTTCTGCTGATGGCAATACAGACACATCTATGGAGGAAGAACATGATGAGCATAACATCATGTGGAAGTTAAATGTTGCGCTAGAACCTTTGTGGGAAGGCCTGAGTGAATGCATAGGCACCATGGAGTTAGAGCTCACCCAGAGCACTTCTTCTACAGTTATGTCAAGTACCAACACTGGGGAGCATATACATGAAGCCGGTGCTTCATCTGTATCTTCTCCATTGCCCCCTGGAACTCAGCGTCTGTTACCTTTTATTGAGGCTTTCTTTGTTCTGTGTGAGAAGCTTCAGGCAAACATCTCTATTATGCAGCAAGATCATATCAATGCAACTGCAAGAGAAGTGAAAGAATTAGCCGGTACTTCAGTCAAGTTGTCCTCCAAGTCTGTTGGGGATTCACATAAAAGAGTAGATGGTGCTGTAACATTTGTAAGATTTGCGGAAAAGCATAGGCGCTTGCTTAACGCTTTTGTCAGGCAGAACCCCGGCTTACTGGAGAAATCACTTTGTGTGATGCTGAAAGCCCCACGGCTCATTGATTTTGACAATAAAAGAGCTTATTTTCGCTCCAGAATAAGGCAGCAGCATGAACAGCAGCTCTCAGGTCCTCTGCGAATTAGTGTTCGGCGGGCTTATGTGTTGGAGGATTCTTATAATCAGTTGCGTATGCGACCCAATCAAGACCTGAAAGGACGGTTAAATGTGCATTTTCAAGGTGAAGAGGGTATTGATGCTGGTGGTTTGACAAGAGAGTGGTATCAATTGCTATCAAGGGTCATATTTGACAAAGGAGCCTTGCTGTTTACGACTGTTGGGAATAATGCAACTTTCCAACCTAACCCAAACTCTGTTTATCAAACTGAACATCTCTCATACTTCAAATTTGTAGGCCGTGTGGTAGGACTTCTGGAACTAATTTTAATATCCAAGCCATAATTTTATCCTTGTTTCACATCTTAATCTCAAGCCTTTGATGTGATACTCCTTATAGGTTGCCAAAGCACTATTTGACGGGCAGTTGCTGGATGTTCATTTTACCCGGTCATTCTACAAACATATCCTTGGTGTGAAGGTCACATATCATGATATAGAGGCTGTCGATCCTGATTACTATAAGAACTTGAAGTGGATGCTGGAGGTGAGATTTTATTAAGATGCAGTAATTTGTAACTGATCTACTATTTCATCTATGGAACTTCTGATGGTTTCTTGGTTTCCTATACCAGAATGATGTGAGTGATATACCAGATTTGACTTTTAGCATGGACGCAGATGAGGAAAAACTCATTCTTTATGAGAAAACAGAGGTCAGTATACATAACGTTTTGAACCCCCCCCCCCCCAAAAAAAAAAAAGAATGAAAAAAGCTAAATGAGCAACAGCAAGTCATATATTGCTCTGTTCAGGTGATACCTAAAGTAACTATTTTTTAATCTTGCATGATCAAGGTTACTGATTATGAGCTTAAACCTGGAGGAAGAAATATAAGGGTCACAGAAGAGACAAAGCACGAATATGTTGATCTCGTTGCTGACCATATTCTGACAAATGCTATTCGCCCTCAAATAAATGCATTCCTTGAAGGTTTCAGTGAATTGGTACCACGTGAACTTATCTCCATTTTCAATGATAAAGAGCTTGAACTTTTGATAAGTGGTCTACCAGAAATTGACAGTAAGTGGACATGCTTCTCCACCATTGCTGTGTATACACCATGTTGTTTCCTATGAAGCTTCTTATAATAATTCTATATGCAGTGGAAGATCTGAAGGCCAACACTGAATATACTGGATATACCACAGCATCTACTGCTGTTCAGTGGTTTTGGGAGGTCGTTAAAGGTTTTAGCAAGGAAGACATGGCAAGATTTCTTCAATTTGTGACCGGCACATCCAAGGTTAGTAGATATCATTGTACCCACAGTTTTTTTTTGTCACATATAGAATCTGCTAAATGGCGATATGATTTGTTTCTATTGATGTGGAGCCAAACTTACAAGAACCCCTTTCTCCCTCCTTTCCCACCTTAGTAAAGATCAATTTTGTACCAAAGATGGTTTTCCTTGAGAAAAGATCCTCTTCTCTTTGCAAACCAAATATCCAGGTGCTCAAAATTCTGTTATGTGTTGCTGAATTCTGGTAATTTGTGATTGCAGATTGATGTTTGTTTCCCCAGTATATCTACTGTTCAATCATTTAAAAAAAGACCTTCCTTTACCTTTGTTTGGTGGTTCAGGGTTCTGTATGCCCTTTGGTTGTTTTACATAGTATAGTGCATGCACATTCCCCTGTAAATGTCTGTGCCCTGTGGATTTCTTCGTTGTGATTAATTGTGAGTGCTGTTGGCCTTAGGTTCCTTTGGAGGGTTTCAAGGCATTGCAAGGGATTTCTGGCCCTCAGAGATTTCAGATTCACAAAGCTTATGGAGCTCCTGAGAGGCTTCCATCTGCACATACCTGGTTGGTGCTTGTATATCAGACTTATTGTATGCTTATCAGTAGTTCGCTCATAATTAAGTAGATGCCATCTGGGTGATAGTATATAGCAAAGCTTTAGTGACCCTTACTGTCATTTGTCTTTTCCTTCCAGCTTCAACCAACTTGACCTTCCGGAGTATACTTCCAAAGAACAACTTCAAGAACGGTTGCTTTTGGCTATCCATGAGGCTAGTGAAGGATTTGGTTTTGGTTGAGACAAGCTTCCCTTGTGCAGCTTTCCTGAAAATTGCATATATTTGATCACCCTGTGATTGCCATGTAAATGTAAGTATGTCCTCTTTTCATTTTTCTTCTCTTGTTTGGCTGTAGTTGGCAACTGAAACACCTCACTTGTTCACTGCTTTGTCAAGTGATGAGAATTCTGTTCTTTGATCTGTCGAAATTTGTTTCCTTCACCTTCTTTAGATGAGGTTGTTTTAAAGGTTGTTGGAGTACCATTAGTTCTGTCTATTTGTTGAGCGCTTAAAGCTTGCTCTACTTGATGGCATATGATTTGCACTTCTGTGGGGTGTCTGCAGATTCCTGTGGGTGTCCTATGATAAGCATGCCTTCTTATACGTGATTGACGGAAATATATGTGACTTTGGTTTCTACATGTGCTCAAATATTTGCATGTTCACGTCTGAAACTTCGGTGCTAGTGTGCCTTGACCATCTGTTTTCTCATTGTCTAATTTCCCTCATTTGGTTGTGTTCTAGTTGCTCTCCTGTCCTGTACTGCCCCACTCAAGTAGTAATTAAACATATAATTACTGAACCATTGTCATGCGTACCTAATTTACATGAATTGGGCAATTCTAGTTATCAAGTTTAAGACTTATAATAGGTCTTCTGCTTGGTTGATTTACTGGTCAATTAAACTCGAATTCAGCAAAGAAAAATACTGATGACCTTCACTTTGTCTCATGCAGACTGGCTGATCGGACATCAACTGCACAACATAGATTTGGAGTGGTATTGCTTACAAATTTGAGTCCATGCACAGCCTGCCTCAAGGATGTCTAGGTAGTTGGCCACACCACTCTGGTCATGTACATGGCAGTTTAGTATCTTGAGGGTAGTGAGTTATGCATTACAAGTGGTGATCTTCTTGCACAGTGGCGAGGAGCTCTGTTATTTTGTTGTTCCTTCCATTGCAACAGATTCAGAAGACACTCCTACAGCCTTAATATCATCCCCGTGTAGATAAGTCGTTCTCTTTTTGTTAGTGTAGGAGGTCTACATTTATTTTGGGAAATGGGTAGGTGCTAATTCTTTCATGCTTTAGAACTTTAATTAGTTACCTATGATCACCGATTGGCATCAGATCAACTCTTACATCAGCTTATAATGCTGTACTTGATCTGGTATTTCTTTTGGAAATGGCGAACATGGTCGCTCTTTTAAGTATTTTATCCTGGCATTGTCTATCTCTCTATTTGATTAGATTTCCTCACTGCTACTGTCTATCATGAAATTTGTGAGACCTTCAACTTGTACCTTTCCATAAGCCTAAACTAATCATGTCAACCGACTTGTTTTTGCTAGACCTTTCGCATTTTACGAGTCAGTATATAAGCAAATATAGTAGCAAAGATGGCATGTTGAAAAAAAAAATGAAGGAACAGAATATTAGCAACAACAACTAATAAATGAAATTAGGTAATACTAAAACCGAAAAATAAGATAGTAGGTGTTTAGGAGAATACTGATGAGGGAGTCACCCAACACTCGACTACCTACTATTTTTCTACTTCGTCTCCATCTTGTCCACAACGAAGGTCATTTTCACCTTATTTTGGATAGTTTTGTTTTTGATTTTATTGATTAGTATGTACCATACATCCATTCAACATCCTCTCCTATACTAATCATGTCATCTACTCTAATCTACTATTATTATTTTTTGTTTGTTGTTGGTTTGGTTGTAAGATGTCACAACTACGTTTTAATCAGCTAATGAAACTTAGAAGTACCTTATTCATCATTTGACATTAACTTGTCATGTCAAACGAACTTATCCTCAATGGCCCTAGGAGGTGGTTCGAATTGTGGAAAGTGGATTTTTTTTTTTTTTTTTTTTGCAAAAATGCATAATAAGATTACGTATAATATACCTTTGTAATTTGGTCCTTCCTCAGATTTCGTCCATAGCGAGAGCTTAGTGTTCTACTTATGAAAATGTGACATTCTTTTTGGGACGTACTATAAAAGAAAGGGGGCGGACGACACATACGTTCCCATTCATTATTATATTTAAACATGATTTGTTGGTTGAGTAATGCTATTGAACTTATTTAGTAGTTGGAAACAGAATATATATGTAGAAATGGTTTTGTTCTGTTTTTTTTTGGTTCTACCAATTAAAGAAAATTATAATAAATGTAGAAGTCAAATCTTGGCTTTCATAACACGACAAAATCAAGTAGGGTCTAATAATGAATAGGTTATAGGCCTATTGGAAAAAAAGGAGTCTCAACCCAAAAATAAAAAATAAAAAAAATTATAGAAATCTCACCTTTTAATTTACTTATTATCATTTTCCCATATAAGTTTTACAAATCTCCAAAATTCCTCATTTTTGCACATCAAATTAGTGTATCTCGCACATCAGATTAATATATCATGTATCAAATGTACATCAGATTAGTGTATCATCAGATTAATGTATCTCGCGCATTAGATTAATGTATCATGTATCAAATGTACATCAAATTAGTGTATCATGTATAAAATGTAATGTATCTCACGCATCAGATTAATGTATCAGCGCTTATATTATTGTATCCGTTTGAGGAATTTCTGTAATTATAAACTTTTAAAGGATAAATTGTAATTTTATCTTAAAAGTATGTGATTTCTGTAATTTGCCAAAAAAAAAACATGATTAGTTTCCTTAATCCTTTTTGCTTATAAGATGGATTATCAATCAGATTCTAGGGAACATATAATTATGACTATAAGGCTATAACTAAGAAATTTACGAGGGTCACTAACTTAAGTTCAAAATTCACTTACTCCTTTTCATGTTATCATGCTTTGCGCTTAACTATACATTGTCACAATTGAATCACAATTTATAAAGTTAGTAAGGAAAATTTTATTACTTTAAAAAGTTAATAATAAAATTATAATGGTATAAACTTCAATAGTCTTATGCATTATTCATTTAAACTTTCATATTCAATTCAAGATCAATGAGAACTTGATATAGGGTCATTTTCACTTTTACTCTTATTTTGTGCTCAAATAATTTTTTTTACGAGGTATATGTTTATAATTTTGTATAGTAATATTTCTCAAGTTATATTTCATATTCTTAAGTTCGATTTTTAGGAATAAAAATTAAAAATTAATATATTTGAAAGGTATAAATTAAAATCAAAATTCATTTAAAATATAAATCGTGTAATTAAATGATTGAATATGAAATAAGTTGTATTCACTTATCTACTTTATATTGGTACACATTAGAAAAAAGTGGGGAGTCCGAATATTCCTTGTCTTGCGTTTTATACTCAAAAATTGACCCAATGTCTAGTTAGTCGAGTGTGTATGAAAATTGGTTTGCAAATTCACATGGGGTTGGTCCACAAAAATTTAGACAATAATAAAATTTATTCGTACTCGATATTTATATTAATCACTAATTATTGTCTTTTATTTCTTGTATATATATATATTGTGTTTATACTTATCTTGAGTTGCTCAAGATCATCAACGAGACGAATTATTTTTCAATAAGATAAATGTCAATTAAAAGTATAATAATGTATATAACTAAGACATTCTAACCAATCACGATTAGCTTAGAACCTTATTAATACATGACATGATCAATTAGATAAGGTACCCATTATGTATTTTCATTGTTCAAACTTTAACAACACAAAAAAACATCGTTCAACACAACATGAAAAAAAAATCAAAAGTTCCGCCCCTCCATGTCTATCAAGAATTGGAAGGACAAAGGCCTTTGATGTCCCATCCAATCAAGAAATGGAGCCTCTCACAATCACTGACCAATATGTTTATTTTTCGTACTTTTTCTTAATTCATTGTTCAAAAACCTCTCTACCTACACAAAATAAGAATTAAGTCCACGTGTACTCTACCTTCTCTAGACACATAGATTTGTATATTATTTATATAAATTTTTCTGATAAATATTTATCATTTTATTTTAATTATTTTTTTTATTTTTAATTACTAAGCTTAGATTAATTGATTTGACATAAACATGTCTAGTTATCTTAAAAGAGTATAATAATGTGTAGTCCCATTTCCATATATATGTTCCTTATTCCCAAAATACACCTCAATACACCTAATACCAAATTACACACACATTTTCATTTTCATACTTTTCTCTCTCAAAATTTCCTTTCTCTTTCGCTCTGTTACAGTGAGGAAAATTCTCATTCTCTATAGTTGGATTCATGTCGGTATGTAATTTTTCCCCAAGATTGATTTTTTAATCATCTTGATTACTTGTTTCTGTTCACTCGATTTCACTTGCCCTTTATTTTTTTCAATTTTTGATAGCTGATGATGTGATATATGTGTGTTGATCATGTAAATGGATGATTATGGTTTGTTTGTTTTGGGGGTTTTTTGCTTAATGGGTTTTCAATTTTTCATTGATGGGTTCATTTTTGTTGAATTTGCTGTTTTTTTTTTTTGAGTTTGAGTTTGATCGAAAATCTTGACTTTCAGCTAGATCTTGTATAGAGCTTGGTTTTGTTGAATTTTGATTCTTGAAATTTTTGCTTTTCATTTTGGTATGACTTTGGATGGTTAAGCTGAGCTGAAATGCCCCTACCCCTTTTCGAAAGGGGACAAGAAAGGGGCCAGTGGACTGCAATTGGAATGGAATGTTATGAGCTGGACTCCCAGTGACCTCCTGGATCACTGCTATCCAGTTGGGTTTTGTTTATTTTCATTGAACTATGTGCAAAAGGAAAATTGTTTTTGCTTTTTTAGGTTGTTTAGTTTTTTGATAAAGCTTTGTTAGGTTCCTTTTTTGATGACAAAGGAACCAGCAGCCGCTATCCTTTGGTGCTCAGAGGGTAAAACTTGCTTCTTTGTAATAACTGGTAAACCAGGACAGGTAAATCGCACTAGGCAAGTCCCGTGCGATGAGCTCGACCTAGGAGGTCAACCCCTTGCTGTCGCAAGCTGGGGTTTTCGGTGGATTCCTTATTACTAGTACTTTTAGTTTTTTTAAAACTATTTTTCATGTGTTTTATATTCAAAGGGTAGTTCTTGATGTGATGACTGTCTTAATATGTTTTAACTTCATTACTGCAATTACCCCATTTTTCACTAAGGTGGAGTCTACTTTTTGTAAAATATACACTTAGCTCAGTTACAACAACAGCATACCCAGTGTAATCCCACTAGTGGGGTCTCGGGATGGTAGGATATACACAGACCTTACCTGCCCCTACTTGTTGTGGGGTACTTAGCTCAGTTACATATCTAAAACGTATACTTCTATGCATACAGATGTTCCAAATTGGAGTGTATTTTTACTATTTCTATGGCCATATAGGGATATTCAAGTTTAAAATTTCTTGGATGCGCTAATTAGATAGGCTCTTTCCTACCAGTAGTGATAAGTTTTTGCATTCTATGTTCAGTGTTTGAATTTGTTGAGTTGACTATTTGCTTGTTGTTTCAATAGAGAAAATCTGGCGCACCCAAAGGGTAGCGGCTGCGGGTTTCCCTTGTCATTGAAAAAAAATAGAGAAAATCTGAACAGCTTAAAGTTAATGTTTGCATTGTTTCCTCTTGTGTGGATTTCATTAGCCGTGTCAATGCATGTATTTCTAGTCTGTTCTCCTTTTAATACTTTGATCTGCTCATGCATCAACTAATGGGAAGGTGTATATCTCCAGTTGGAGTTAAGTCGAGTGGTTTTAGAAAGGTAGTTGACACTGATGGTTTTGTTATGATCTTTTGAGTACATTTACCTTCCTTGATTTATCATAGCCCTTTTAATGGCATTGAGGACTTGGATCATAGTGGTTTAAGAGCTTTTTAGAGGTAACATGCCAGCAATACCAGGGAACAATTTCTGGAATCAGTTTGATATGAATTCTAATTCATTTTAAGAAGAATAGAATTGACATTTTGTGGATGCATAATGTAGTTTGCCAGTTGCTGGAAGACATCATAATATTGAACATAAGCAGTTCTGATAATTTGGATATAGACTTCAAGCAGGTGTTTTTTCTTTTGTTCTTAAGTTGTTCGTACCTTCTCCACATCCTTTTGCAGTGGCAAAATTTTGAGCCTTTGGTGAGATCAAAGGAATTTCAGAGTTGTCCATCACTTTGTGCTTGCTTCCTAATGCATCAACTTCGAATTTTCATGTAGTATTATAGATTTGGAGAATTTTGGCCTTCTTCTCACGTCCTTTGTTGATTATGGGATGGAGTCATAGATATGTATTCTTGCACGTTGTATCAACAAAATTGTAGTGGCATAATGATAATTTAGCTTCTTTCTCTGCGACTGCTATAGTATTTGTTCACGGTTCATTCATGAAATTACTCACTTGACTAATGGCAATTATACTGTTCTGAAGTATTCTTCTTTTGGTCCAATTATTTACCTTACCTATTTGGCTTTCACATCTATCTTCAAGCAGGAAAAGGGTCGACCATTGCCTAAGTTTGGTGAATGGGATGTCAATGATCCAGCTTCTGCAGAGGGATTTACTGTGATTTTCAACAAGGCTAGGGATGAGAAAAAAACTGGTGGCAAGCCTGACTCACCATCAAAGGCTGATGGTAATAGAAAGGAAGGAGAAGAACCTTTAAAACCTCAAACTGTAAGTTATTTTGCTAACTTATTTTTCTAGATGAGTAGATTCAATGACTTATACCCTCTACACTTTTTGGTCTAAATGTTAACAATTCTTCCCTTTGCTCTTCACATAATTAAACTGCCATTAGCTGTGTGATTCTGCATCTTCACAGAGAGATTTTTTTTCCATTCAGAGGATAATTCATTTATCAAATAGGTGATATCCCATCCCACTCTATGGCCCTCTCAAAACAGTTGAAGGACGCCAATATCCAATCTACGATATAATTATCCACTCTACACCAACTAAGCCACTTTCAGCTATCTTCTGCTGTCTCATATTTTCAGAATATTTTGGTTGTAATATAGTGAATTGTATGTGCATGTTTATCAAAATCAAATTTCCATCACACTGTATAATCATCATTTAAGAATAATTTGCTAGACTAATGCAAAAGCTTGAGCATAATTACTTTAAGATCCCGATCATTAACTTAACCAGCTATAGTTTAGAACACATGGTAGTAGGTATTTTAGGCTGATAGCAATTCTTGTTGTGTTGAGAACTTCCCTTTGGCTGTGAGCATCAGTAAATTCTTATTGTACAGTGGTCAGATCATATATCATCAATTGGAACTTCCCGTATAAGCATAGGATTAAAACCATCATTTAGGAAACTCATGTAATTTATTTGCTCTAATCACTCTTCGCTTCTAGTCAACTATCTAAGGAAAAAATATGTGAGGCAATGTTTATCGGGAATCCTCTAGGATTTTCCAGATGTGATGTAGGCTTCTAAACGAATGAGGGCAACCATGAAGAGCAGAAGTCTTATAGGGATAACGCCTTGACATTTGTAGCTTTCATCCTGTGCATACTATTCATATTGGTTGTTCGCCTTGTATGTCTCTAGAACTTCAAGCGCACGCTTCACAACTTTGATTGTTCATCTTTTACGTACTAAGACTGTAAAACATTAACTTAGCTTTTCATTCCAAGTGTTAAACTATTAACTTCTATAATTAATATTTGTTTACTCCATAGTTTGAAGATGTAGCATAACTTTTATGACACAATATTTAATTTTCTTTTGTACATTTTTTGGTTCTGATTAATACAATTTTAAATGTACTTTCATGATATAATTTTTTTATGGGGTGGACCCTAGTATTATATACCTCTACTTTTTAACATTGGGCAGAAGAACCTAGCTTTTCTTACTTGGGGATGGCTGGGTTGTTCCCAACGTGATAGTTGAGTGGTTCAGGCATAGAATTAACAGCATAGAGATCGTAGTTTTCAGTGTGAGCCAACCTGCTAGCCTTGGTGGTACCTATGCTTGTGGTCTGTAGCAGAGTCGACCTGCTCGCAAGCTTGCTATGGTACCAGGGTCTCCAAAAAATGAGTGATATTCAACTTTTCGATTTCTACACTCGCAGTATTGAACTTTAATAGTTGCCACCTAGTATAACTTAATATTGAAGGGATTAGAGAGCAAGACTAATTTTGTCATTATTCAAATGGTGTTTCCTTTACATAGTCGTTTTGAGGAAAAGAAAATACTTGTCAGGTTATCTAAGTAGTTGACCAGCTGCATTTTTTTTCCTTCAGTATGAGTAAGAGTAGTTGACCAGCTCCATTGTGGCTTGGGTTAGGAAGAGTTGTCCTGTCCTTCATTGTCAAACTTTAGTTTTTGAATCATCAAGCTAGATTTTTCTCTCGTCTTTGCTAATATGACTAGATGAGCCGGGCTGCGAGCTTACTACAATCACGTGACTGCTTTTTAATGTAATGACAAATGGTGACCCATCTGATTATACTTTTCATATATGCTACTTCTCTCATTAATCTTTGAAGCATTCTTATTAGAATTTCACCAATATATTTGTCGTTTTGCAGAAAAAATGGTTTTGCTGTATGCAGAGCCCTCATGCAGAATCTTGACAATGTTCTCTGTATAAGCTGAATATAGGATGCATATTCATAATGAAACCCCACAACTTCTTTTGGATTGGTGCTGGAGACTGAGGCATTGCTCAAAGTCCCCTTTTGTCTTGTAAACTTGTGTTATATTGTTGGGGAAACAAAATGTGAAAGACAAAAATGTTTGATGTTGTACCTATATGTTGTATCTTTTTATTTTACCTTTAGCAGACGAGCACATAGTGTGGTTTGTAAAGCACCTTTCAACAGTAAATTTCTCTGTTGATTTCATGAGATTCTGTCGTTTTTTCCTAATTAGTAGAAAATGCGTAGTAGAAATTGCTATATGTGTGTAACGCTTAGTGAAATATATGGGCAGTCTTGGTGAGAGGCTCGGTGAAATAGATATGACTCAAGATGCGGCCAAAGTATACTTCATATTCCTATTTATGTGTTTGTTAAGTGAAAAATGGACATGGTCTCAGAGAGAAGCTCGGTGAAATAGACATGACTCAAGATGCAGACTAGAGTTTTGCAAATGGACAGTCTCAGAAAATTGATCTCATGAGGCCAAACTGTAGTCCAAATGCATACATACCTCTGTCTAATTTTATGATCTTCCTTCAAGCCAATTTTTCGAAAATAACCTCTTTACCTTACATGGTAGAAATAAGATTTGTGTACACTCTATCTTCTCCACATTCCACTTGTGAAATTACACGGAGTATGTTAAACATCCTCGTGTCTATAACATACTGTTCAAGAATATGTTATTGTTTTTTTGGAAGAGAATAATCCAAATATGAAAGACATTTTTAAAAAATATATTATTGACAATATCATACTTCAACTGCAAGAGCACGGAAGCTGCTGAGTAAAAAAGAGGACACTGTACGTCTTGCACGAATGGCTCGATAATTTCCTTTTAAAAATTAAGAATAAACAAATAAATTCAATACTGTCATTTTTTATGGTAATACTTTGACTTTCCTTTTAGAAAAAAATAAAACTCCAATATGTTATGTTAAGGCAAAAACCTTAAAAAAAGTATTTACAATTTTCCAAAGTAAAATTCAAATTATGTCTATTATAAATAGGGACGTTGGTAGCTATGTTCAATAGTGAAAAACGTTAAGCTCTAAAGCTGTGAAAAATGGCTAAACTTTTCAAATCAATTATGACCTGCTCTTTTATTCGAACTTCATCGAAAAAGAAGACAATGTTTCCAGATCTTAAAGGTAGTTGTGAAATAATTTTTTTTTAAAAAAATTTAGTTCTTGTTTGACTATTGAAGGAGTTCTAACCCTTTTTTGGATCTAGCGCATAACGAAAGCTTAGTACATACTAGGTGTGGCTAAAATTTTAACTATTTAATTGCAGAAAAGCCGTCAGAAAATATATCTGATGAGATAAAAATTGCTATGATGAAGCCGTCAAAAAGTATAAATCAGATGGATGTTGATAGGGTGAGTTTTATTGCACAAAATTATTTGTTGTTTTAATTTGATTTTCTTTCATTATTTGTTTATAGCAAATAATTTATGTTGCTCCTACCTGCACGTATATGCATACACACGTAATAATAAAACACTTGTTTTAATTGTTTTATATGTAGGACATGAAAATCTACTTCCCAGAGGAAATAATTGTGGAAATCCTCATCAGGTTACCTGTTCAGTCTCTTCTTCAATTGAAATGTGTTTCAAAATCTTGGAAAACATTGATCACCTCGGATTACTTAAAAACAAAGCATTGCAATCATGCCAAGAATAATAAAAAAATTCTTATTGCCCTAAAAGTTGATTCGATTTCATATTATTGTTCTTCTTTATCATCGGCTCAATCATTACAAAAGCTTAGTCGTTGCCCTTCAAATCATCGGGAGAGGCACTACGTAATATTATGTTGTTGCGATGGTTTGGTTCTTCTTTTTGGTGATGGCTATTTACTGTGGAACCCATCGACAAATGAATCAATACAACTTCCTAATCATGAACTTCGAGAAGGCACTCATAAAGAGGCACTCCATAGCACTTATGGATTGGGATATGATTCGGTTAGTAATGACTATAAGATTCTTAAGATTGACAACGATGAAGGTGATGGTGATGATTTGAGATCACGCAATAAAATCCTTGCACTAAAGAGTGGTTCTTGGAGAAAAATTGATAAACATCCTCGTGTCTTTGGCAGTAGTGTATTGCATCGTCAGTTTAGCACTCATATGCGTCGTGGGGACTCTTTGGCATTTATTCGTGGTTCATTTCATTGGATCGGTAAGGATAATTTAAACAAGTACTTTATGGTATTATTTAATATATCAAATGAGGTGTATGGAGAGATGTCGTTGCCAGATGGAATTTGCAATATTTCCAACATGAAATATATAACACGTGGTGTTTCGGTAATAGAAGGAATGCTCTATGCTTATTCTACTTGTATAAATGCGGAGGGGAGCACTTTTAAGTTATGGGTAATGAAAGAGTATGGTGTCAAGGAATCATGGACTGAATTATTTACTATTCAAGAAAGAGATACTTATTTAAATATCATGCCGAAATATATGTTTGTGGATGGTGAAATGCTATTCATGTACGTGAACAAAGTTTTTTCTCATGGGTTTAGGACATCCAAAGGACCATTTGAATTGTTTCCCCCATATGCTCGCTTCCTACAAGGATTCGTTTATTCAGAAAGTTTGATTTCTCCCAAATTACTTGTTTAGGCCTCATTTGTTTTTATTAAGATTGAAACGTCTCTGAATAATTAAGATCTTGTCTAAACTTTTTTTTTTTTTTGATGTCAAATTTTTTGTTTCTATTAACTTGCCAGTTGTGGTTTGCCAATGTTCTTGGTTTTGCTTATTTCAAAACTGTGTTTGTCAACATCAATGTTGTTTCAACAGAATTAAATCAAATTAGAGACAAAACCAAATAAAATTCCAAAAGGAATTGTAATTTTTCAGGTAAGATTATTGAGCCTTCAACATTCAACTAAAGGAATTATAATAACTTAATCTCTGGCGAAAACCGCTCATTCTAGTTTTTACAGTACAGAAAGGCAATACACTTGAAGTTCAAAGATTCTGCAGTATAAATATCTTCAGTTCTGTCAAAAGCTAAACTCTGGACTGCCCCAGTTTTCGTTCGAAAAGATGCTTTAGAAGGTAGACTTGTAGAACGCTAACGCCAATGAGAGCAGAAGACTCGAGCAAAGCTTTGTAGACTGCTCTTTTGCTCATTATTTCATTCACTGCATAAAATAGAAACGATATCAACGTATTAGAACTACAAGCTTTGGAGCATGCAGAGTATCATGAATCGGGCAGATTTGTGAACACGACTTTTGTCATAGTATAAAATTGAGATGCCAAGACCAACGCCAAGAGAAACAGATCATATAAATGATATTCTCTTCTTGCTAGTGAACAGAAAAGTGATACTGCATGTGAATATTTGAACAACTAAGTCGCGGATATATAAT
>JAJOOP010005261.1:0-19621 GCA_029582705.1 Solanum chacoense | reverse complement strand
TTTAAATGTGAAGACATTTTACTCTTTGGGAATACATAGTCCCGATATACTCTTTTGAAGGAATGAACTTCAATCTTTACTCTTTACTCAACTCAAAACTCAGGTCTTAGAACAAAATTAAAACATTTGTAAAAGACTTTTGGAAGACTCTATGAACTTCTCTTGACTTGGCTCTTAACTTTCATTGAATTTGAATTTATGGATTCAAGGATTGTGAGTTGTGATAGGAAAGATCTTATGATGTTTAGGAGTGTTTTTATACAGTTAAACATGAGAAATGATCAAGAAATCATTGTCGGGAAGCAAGTCCGCGACGCGGAGATGCATTAAAATATTTGGTCATAAAATAAATATTGAGGCAGAAGGGTCCGTGACCTCTCCGTGACGCGGAGAAATTTTTTTCAATCCTGAGGAACAGGTCCGCATCGCGGACCTGGTACCCAGATTTGCCCGACTTGTTCCTTATTCATTTTCTAACCCCAATTCGCCTAAATTCGATTCTTTTTCTCAAATTCTCTTTAGATTCAGGTACCTAAAATATATACACAAGAATCTAACTGAAACAACTCAAGGAAACAACACTATAACCTCAAGAAACTCCTCAATCTCAACCCAAATTCAAGGATGAAAGCAATTCAAGAGCATACATCAAGAACATTCAAACTTCCAATCATTTTAGGACGAATTCACACTAAAATAAACATGTTTGGCACGTGGGTGAACAAACCCAACGTTATGAAAGTCTCACATACCTCGTAGGATCAAATCCTCGACGAAATCTACAATCAATTCTTCACGAAGACGACAAATCTTGACCTTTAACTTCCTTTCTCCTCTTGAGTTCTTTTCTCTAAAGCCCTAGTGTGAAATATTTGAGTGCGTAAACTGAACCATTTTAGTTTAGACTCCTAAGTAATTACCAAAAACGAAATAATTAATTGGGTAGTGAAAAGACCATAGTACCCTTCAAAAATCTGGTATTGATTTTCCTTATTTAGACAGCCCGACTTCAAATGGGCATATCTCCCTCATACAAATTTGAAATTGATCAAACTCGATGGAGTTTGAAATATGATTCAAAGATTTTTCTTGCAGTATCTTGTAGCATAACTAACGCGTCCTGAGCTGGGAATTGTAGTCATTTGAAGTTGACCTAAAACTCATACTTAGCTTAACTTTGTCAAACTTTCAAAATTTGATTATTTCCAAAAATGGTTTCTTTCAAATTCTAGTTCTTTCGAATAGTGAGGTGTTACAATATCCCCCCTTGGTAACATTCGTCGTCGAATGAGATTACTCTTAGTAGTCTAAGGGTGTAACATCAAACAGTCAGTTCAAACACCCAACAAGCAAATCTAACAGATCAAGCATATTAATTAAAGAGTACTAAGAACAGAATTAGTACCTTGATCTGGAATTTCTTTGGACTCAATGAGATGTTGATATCTCTTCTTCATATCCTCCTCAAGTTCCCAAGTAGCTTCCTCAACAAACTGATTTCTCCAAAGAACTTTAACTGATGCTACTTTCAAAAGTCCTCAACATGCGAACCTGGCGGTCTAGAATCTGAACAGGATTCTCCTTATAAGAAGAGTTGTCTTTAATACCAATATCTTCAGTTGGTATGATCACTGAAGGATTGCTCATACACTTTTTCAACATAAAAATGTGAAATACCGGATGAACCGCTGCTAACTCTTGTGGTAGCTCCAACTTATAAGCTACATTATCAATCCTCTTGGATATTCTGTAAGGACAAATGTACCGGGAACTAAATTACCCCTTCTTACCAAATCTCATAACACCCTTCATGGGTGAAAATTTCAACTAAACCCAATCATCTACTTGAAACTCTAAGTCCCTTCCCTTAACATCTGTGTAGGATTTCTGACGACTCTACATTGTTTTCAACCTCTCTTGAATAACTTTCACTTTCTCCATATCTTGATGAACTAAGTCTGGTCCTATCAACCCAGCTTCACCAACCTCAAAACATCCAATTAGATATTTGCAGCTTCTCCCATAAAGAGCTTCATAAGGAGCCATCTGAATGATAGAATGGTAATTGTTGTTATAAGAAAACTCAATGAGAGGTAAGTGATCATCCCAATTACCCTTGAAATCAAACACACAGGCCCTCAACACATCTTCTAGAGTTTGAATAGTGCGCTCTGCTTGACCATCTGTTTAAGGATGAAAAATAGTACTTAAGTTCACTTTTGAACCCAAGCCCTTCTGGAATGACTTCAAAGATTATACAGTAAATTGCACACCTCTATCTGAAATAATCGAAATTGGAACCCCATGAAGTCCAACTACCTTTTGAAGATACTACTAGGCATAGTCCTCTACTGAATGGGTAGTCTTTACTGGCAAGAAATAGGTTGATTTAGTCACTCAATCTACAATCACCCAAATTGAGTTATGCTGTCTACGAGACCATGGTAAACCTGTGATGAAATCCATATTGATCATCTCCCAATTCCATTCTGGATGTTCTATATTCTGAGCCATACCATCGGGCCTTTGGTGCTCTACTTTAACTTGTTGGTAATTCGAACACTTAGCAACAAACTCTGCAATGCCTTTCTTCATACTGTTCCACCAATATACCTCTCTCCAACTCGCGATACATCTTTGTGGAACCCAGATGAATAGAATATCTAGAGCTATGAGCTTTCTCTATGATTCTCTCTTGGAGTTCATCCACCCTTGGTACATACAACTTACCTTGATGCCTCAATACACCATCTCCCCCTTGTTCAATAGCCATTACTTTTTGCTTATGAGCATTTGCCTTCAATTCAAGAAAAATGGGATCTTGGTCTTGCTTCACTTTCACTTCTGACACTAATGATAATTCAGCCCCATATTCATCACCACTACTTCTCCTTCTGTGGAATCCATTAATCGAACTCTTAATCGTGCAAGTCTGTGCACATCTTTTGCTAACTCTTTCTTATCTTTCTCAAAATGGGCATTACTACACATAGATAATCTACTCAACGCATTAGCAACAACATTAGCCTTACCTGGGTGATAAAACATACTTATGTCATAATCCTTGAGTAACTCTAACCACCTCATCTGTCTGAGATTAAGCTCTTTTTAACTAAACACATACTGAAAACTCTTGTGATTGGTGAACACATCTACATGAACACTATAAATATAGTGACGCCATATTTTCAAAGTAAATAGTACGGCAGCCAACTCTAAATCATGGGTTAGGTAATTCTTCTCATTAACTTTCATCTGTCTGTAGGCATAAGCTATAAATTTGCCATTCTACATTAATACACAACCCAAACCAACTCTAGACGCATCATAATATTCCACAAAACCTTGAGTACCTTTTAGTAAGGTCAATATTGGGCAGTAGTCAACCGCATTTTCAATTCCTAAAAGTTTTTCTCAAAAGCCTCACACCATTGAAACTTAACTATCTTATGAATCAACTTGGTCAAATGGGATGAAATATATGAGAACTCCCTTTATAATATCTAGCCAACACCAAGAAACTCCTAATATCCGTTGGAGAAGTGGGTCTAGGCCAATTCTGTACTGCTTCTGTTTTCTGAGTGTCAACTTTAATTCTATCACCGGGAACAATGTGTACTAAAAATGCCACAAACTCAAGCCAAAACATCACACTTAGAGAACTTGGCATACAACTCTCTATTCTTTAGAGTTTGGAGAACTATTCTGACATGTCTAGCATGATCTTCCTCATTCCTCGAATAGATTAGTATGCTATCAATGAATACGATAACAAACATATCTAAATAAGGCTTGAATAGTCTATTCATAAGGTCCATGAACGCTACAGGTGCATTAGTTAAACAAAATAACATGACGAGAAACTCATAAGAACCATAACGGGTCCTGAAAGCTGTCTTTGGAATATCACAATCCCTTACTCTTAATTGATGGTTGCCAGATCTGAGGTCTATCTTAGAGAAACAAGTGGCACCCTGAAGTTGATCAAAAAGATCATCAATTATCATATGAGGATACTTATTCTTGATGGTAACCTTGTTCAACTGATGGTAATCTATACACATCCTAAGTGAGCCATCCTTCTTTCTCATAAATAAGACCGAAGCGCCCCAAGAGTAGACACTTGGTCAAATAAAACCCTTCTCAAGGAGATCTTTCAACTACTCTTTTAACTCTGTTGGTGCCATTCTATATGGAGGAATAGATATAGGACCAGTTTCAGGAAGAATATCTATACCGAAGCTTATTTCTCTCTCAGGAGGGACTCTGCGAAGATCATCTTGAAATACTTATGGAAACTCTTTTACCATTGAAACTGACTGAATATGAGGTATCTCAACACTAGAGTCATTAACTCAGACTAAGTGATAGATTCACCCGTTGGAAACTAACTTTCTTGCCTTATGGTATGAAATAAAATGACTCTTAGGCACTGATGAACTACTCTTCCACTCTATAAATGGCTCAATAGGAAACTGGAAGGCGACAACTCGAGTTCTACAATCAACTGAGGCATAACAGGCATGAAGCTAGTCCATACCAAGAATAACATCAAAATCTACCATTTCTAACTCAATTAGATCAGCCATGGTGCTCCTGTGATTGACGAAAATGATACAATTACGATAGACTCTCTCTACTAGAATAGACTCACCAATATGTGTAGAAGCACTAAAGGGCTCACTATGTTTCTCAGGAAGGACATCAAAATTCATCGCAACATAAGGATATACAAAGGATAAACTCGCTCTTGGATCTAGCAAAGCATAAACATCAAATTTAAAGACTTGGATAATATCAGTGACAACATTTGGAGAATCCTCTTGCTCTTGGAAACTAGTGATAGCATAAAAGAGGTTTGCTCCTCCGCTAGTCCCTGAAATAGCACCTCTAGGTGCAGCTCTATCTGGTGGAGCAACTGAAGAAGACTAGGCTATATTGCCCCCATTACCATTACACTGTTTGTTCTTAGGACACTCTCGCATAAAATGACCATTCTGGCCACACTTGAAGCAAACAGTGGAGCCATCATGACACATCCCTGAGTGGCTCCTACCACACTTAGCACATGCAGGAGGCTTACTACCCCCTTGTGCTATACTACCTTGAGAATGGGTAGGTCTAGCTCTGAAACCCTGTGAATTCTGACTATTGTACTCACCTTTGTTCCTTGGTGCAGGTGCACTAGCATGGGCTAGCAGATGATGTAGCAGGTCCCTTTTGTTTCTATTGCAAAGATGACCAGTTGGCATTACTCTTCTGCTGCCCAGACTCATTCCCTGTCTTAGCATTCTTATTTCGAAACTCTTCCCTATCTATTAACTTATTTTCCTAATCCTGTTGCACATAGATCATCAGCCTTGCTATGTCCATATCTCCTATCAGCATAGCTGCCCTGCCTTCCCTACTAGACAAACAAGACAACCCAGCAACAAACAAACTCATCCTACTTCTCATGTCAGCAACCATTTTCGAAGCATAGCGTGAAAGTTAGGTGAACTTTAAACTATACTAAAGAATGCTCAAAGAATCCTGCTTAAGTGTAAGGAACTCTCGTACCTATGCCTCTCTCAGATCTCGGGGAAAGAAATGCCTTAAGAAGGCCTCCTCAAAATAATCCCAACTCATAAGTGGTGCACCCTCAGATCGATTCTTCTTCCATTGATTAAACCAGATACTAGAGACACCCTTCATTTGGTATGCAGCTAGTTCCACCCTCTCAGCATCAGCAAGATGCATAATCTCAAAGACCTTCTGAATTTCTTCAACAAAGTTTTATGGGTTCTTAGTAACATTTGAACCAATGAAGCTTGGAGGATTCATCCTTAAGAATTCACGGGTCTCTGAAGTATCTTCCCTTTCCTCTCGATTATCTCTCTATCCAACTTGATTGGTCACAACTTGACGTAACATCTAGATAGGTTCATGGAATTCAACATTAGTCACCTCTCCTTAAGGTTGCACTTTTGGTGCAATAGGTAACCCTTGTTCGTCTGGTTCAACATTCCTTCTAGAGGGACAACCTCTGATAGCTCTTCTTGGAGTCATGATCTGAAAGACAGGCGCAAGCACGAATTAGAACATATTTTTTACAGATAAACTCTATCGCAGAAAATGAATATGAAAGAAGTGAGACAGTTCCTAAATATCGTAGCCTCCTAATTATATATGTGGAACGCTTTACACCGATAACTAGAACTCTATAGACATGACTTCATAGACTCCCTAGGACTCTTGAACTCTGTGCACTGATACTAAGTTTGCCACACCCGGAGCCTACATCCTGGGCAGGACTAGCACTCGAGAACCATTGTTGTCCCCAATTGAACCCTTGATCTGGCTTAACTCTTAGCGGAAGACTTATTCATGATAAAATACTTTAAAAAGTAAGTTAAACTGCTCAATAGATAATTTAGAATGTATTAAATAACATTCAACTTAACCAAAGTGGCAACTCAAGATTCAACATAAGCCAGTAAAAAGATAGTGACAAATGAACTAACTAACTATCTATAAATCCTCTAATAACTAAGATGGATGTCAGGACAAGACCCACAACATCCTAGTGAACTAAAATATTGAAAAGCAATAAAAGAGAATCCTCCAGAAGCAAGGAGGCTCACCAACAAACTTTGAAGCTCAACTAGAATCAACGATGTGCTGGATGCTGATCCTAGTTACCTGTAACTGCATCATAACAATGATGAAGGCCAAATGACATAACAAGCGAGAGGGAATTCTAAAACAAGACATAAGCTTGAAAATGGAACTGAAAAAACAAACCTAGTCTCAACTCAACTCAATTGAAATGAACTCATTTCAATATAAAATAGTAATATAAATGCAATATAAAGAAAAGCTTTTAAAAAATAGATGACAACTCTGTGTATTTAGATATACAATAGTAACTCTATGTATATGCGAAGATACAATATAACTTTGGATATAAATAAAAATACAAGTAATTGTGTGTATATATTAATACAAAATACTTATGTGGGAGTTTCCTAACTGACAACCATCACTTAAGAGTTATTGTGATGATACAACGTTTTGCCTCATGCTGCCAGGGCCGTCATATACCTTGTCGAGGGAATAGAACCTGACTACTAAGTGGATCAACTAGTCTATGTTAAAAAGCACTAAGAAATCATCTAAAAAGTATTACCATTTTCTACCCATGATGGCTACATGGTTTATAGGAGTTGGGAGTTGGGAGTTATCTGAACTCTTCCCTATATCGGTGCTCAATACTACTCCCAAAATATAATAGTAGCTCTTATGTTTAAAACCATGACTTCTTTTTGTGGTTTGGGATAATTGCTTAAAACGTAGCTCAAACGATCTTCTTGGAAATCAAACTTTCCTCTCTTGCTTAATTGTGAAAGCATTTACTCGTTACTGAAAACTAGCTCAAAGGCTCTTTTAGAAATCTCAGTTTCCTTTTTTGTTTAAATGTGAAAACATTTTATTCTTTGGGAATACATACTCCCGATATACTCTTTTGAAGGAATGAACTTCAATCTTTACTCTTTACTCAACTCAAAACTCATGTCCTAAAACAAAGTTAAACATTTGTAAAAGACTTTTGGAAAACTCTATGAACTTCTCTTGACTTGGCTCTTAACTTTCCTTGAATTTAAATTTATGGATTCAAGGATTGTGATTTATGATAGGAAAGATCGTGTTATGTTTAGGAGTGTTTTTAGATAGTTAAACATGAGAAACGATCAAGAAATCAATGTCTGGAAGCAAGCCCGCGATGCGGAGATGCATTTAAATATTTGGTCGCAAAATAAATTTTGAGGCAGAAGGGTTCATGACTTCTCCGTGAGGCAGAGAAAAAATCTTCAATCCTGAGGAACAGGTTCGCGACGGACCTGGTACCCAGATTTGCCCGACTTGTTCCTTCTTCATTTTCTAACCCCAATTGCCTAAATTCAATTTTTTTTCTCAAATTCTCTTTAGATTCAGGTACCCAGTATATATACACTAGAATCTAACTCAATCAACTCAAGGAAACAACACTATAACCTCAAGAAACTCCTCAATCTCCACCCAAATTCAAGGATGAAAGCAATTCAAGAACACACATCAAGAACATTCTAACTTCCCATCTTTTTAGGACGAATTCACGTTGAAATAAACCTATTTGGCACGTGGGTGAATGAACCCAATGTTATGAAAATCTCACATACCTCGTAGGATCAAATCCATGACGAAATCTGCAATCAATTCCTCACAAACATGATGAATCGTGACCTTTCTCTTACTTTCTCCTCTTGAGTTCTTTTCTCTAAAACCCTAGCGTGAAATCTTTGAGTGCGTAAACTGACCCAATTCAGTTTAGACCCCTAAGTAATTACCAAAAATGAAATAAATTAATTAGGTAGTGAAAATACCATAGTACTCTTCAAAAATGCGGTTTTGACTTTCCTTATCTAAATAGTCCGACTTCAAATGGACATATATCCCTCATACCAACTCGAAATTGATCAAACTCGATGGCATTGGAAAGATAATTCAAAGATATTTCCTATAGTATCTTTTAGCGCACCTAACTCATATTGAGCTAAGAATTACGGTCGTTTGAATTTTAACCAAAACTCATACTTAGCTTAACTTTGTCAAACTTTCCAAATTTGATTATTTCTGAAAATGGTTTCTTTCAAATTCTAGTTCTTTCTAGTTCTTTCGAATAGCGAGGTGTTACATCCTCATGTCAGCGACCATCTCCAGAGCATAATGGGAAAGTTGGGTGAACTTAAGACTATACTCATGCACACTCATAGATTCCTACTTAAGAGTGAGGAATTCCCTTGCCTTGGCCTCTCTCAGTTCCGGGGAAAGAAACGCCCCAAGAAGGCCTCCTCTAACATAGCCTAGTTCACAATCAGTGTACCCTCAGCTCTACCCTTCTTCCATTGGTCAAATTAAATCCTAGCAACACTCTTTAGTTGGTATGCAACTAGTTCCACTCGCTCAGAATAAGCAACATGCATAAGCTCAAACACTTTCTTCAGTTCCTCTACAAAGTTTTCCAGATCCTCATTCACACTTGAACAAGTGAAGTCTAGGGGATTCATCCTTAAGAACTCGCCTATCCTAGATGTATCTTCCACATCCTGTAAAACCCCTATCTGTTGCCCAACTTGATTGGTCAAAGCTTGACTCAACATTCGGATAGCTTCCCGAAACACAGCATTAGTGACCTCCTTTTGGGGTTTCACTTCTGGTGCACTAGGTGCCCCTTGATCCTGTGGTTCAATATTCCTCCTAGCGCGATGACCTCTGACAGCTCTTTGTGGAGGCATGATATGAAATACATGTGCAAGCACGAATTAGAAGGAAATTTATGGAATTAAACTCAATCGTAGAAAATGGTATGAAAAAAGTGACATAGTTACTAAATGTTGCAGCCTCCTAATTATAGATGTGGCGCGCTTCACACCGATAACTAGGTCTCTATAGACACGACTTCACAGACTCCCTCTTAAACTCTGTGTTCTGATAGCAAGTTTGTCACGTCCCAAACCTACACCATGGACGTGGCTGGCACTCGAGAACTATTACTGGCCCTAAGTGAACCCTTAGCCTGGCTTAACTCTTAGCGGAAGACTTACTCATGATAAAAAGCACTTTAAAAAGTAAATTGTAACTCAAAGGATAACTTAGAATGTTTTATAAATAAACATTCAACTAGCCAAAGTGGCAACTCAAGTCTCAACATAACAGAATTAAATTGAAAAGACTCATGAACTAACAATATCTAACTATCTATGATGTCTCTAATAACTGAGATAGACATTGGGACAAGACCCCCGACATCCTAACAAAGCTAGAATGATAAATCAAATAAAAGGGATCCTTTGAAAGCAAGGAGGCTCACCAACAACTCTGAAGCTCAACTGGATCAACGAAACGTTGGATGCTGATCCTGGTTACCTGTATCTGTATCATAAAGGATGCAGGACAAATGGCGTTAATACATGGAATGTATGATCATGTGAGGGGAATTCTAAAAGAAGACATAAGCTTGAAATGGAACTGAAGAAACTTACCTCGTCTCAACACTACTCAACTCATTTCAATATAAAGTAGTAATAAAGATGTAGTATAAATAAAAGCTTTAAAACATGTAGATAACAACTCAGTGTATTATGAAAATACAAGTAACTCTGTGGGAAATTCTCTAACTGACAACCATCACTATGAGCTATATGATGATATAATGTCTTGCCTCACCCTGCCAGAACTGTCTTATACTTTGCCGGGGTATAAAACCTACTACTAAGTGGATCCACTAATCTATGCTAAAAAGCAGTAAGTAATCATCTAAAAAGTATGACCCTTTCTACCCATGTTGGCTACATAGTTTATGGAACTTTGAGTTATCTGAACTCGTCCCCGTATCGATGCTCAATACTACTCCCAAAATGTAACTAGTTCGTATGTTTAAATACATAACTTTCTCTGTGGTTTGAGATTATTACTCAAAAATCTATCTCTTAAAACAGATGGTACTCAGAACTGCTCATGAAAACTCATTTGGAAATCGGTGTTTCGTCTCATCATAAATGTGAAAACATTTACTCTTTGGGATTACTTAGTTCCCATATATTCTTTTAAAGAAATGAAATTGACTCTACTCTTTCTCAAACTCCATGCTTAATTCTTAAAAATTTAAAGAAACTGTGAAAGAATTTTTGAAAAGACTCGAAGAACTCTCTAGACTTGACTCTTAGTTGTACCTTGAATTTTAATTATGGATTCAAGGGTTATGATTTCATGCTATGGATGATCTCATGATGTTTAGACGTACCTTAGAGTGTACAAATCAACTAGAAAACATAGGTACGATACGAGGGAACTCAAACATAATGAAGTGGGAAAGGGTACATGACCTGGTGACTCTGGCGTACTGAATAGCACAGGGCGCCATACCTTGAACTACAGAGTCTGGGTTGGGGGGCACTGAGTGGCGCGGCTCCCCAAAGCCCAAACTACAGCACCTGACTTCTGGCACATTTAGTGGCATGGAGCCCCACCCCTTTTCCTAGAAATTTTGACGAATTTCCTTGCTTGTTTTCTAACCCCAATTCACCTAGAATCAGATGGTTTCTTCCCCAATCACTTATATTTTAATACCCATCATTAGTGTACAAGAATCTACTAAAAAACAACCTTAAAACTCATACGATTATGTCAAGAACTCATCAAAACCTCAACAATCAAGATTATGAATAAAACTTCAACAAAACTCATCAAGAACTCTAATCTTTTACCTTCATAAACGAAATTACTCTGAATAAATCATGATTAGCGCGTGGGTGAGCGAACCCAATGCTATGTGAACTCACATACCTCTTAGGGGTAAAACCCTTGGCGAAATTTGCAACGAAAATCCTCAAGAACTTGATGAACGCTTGACTCTTTCTCCTCTTCTCCTCTTATCTAACTTCTATCAAATCCCTAGAGTAAATATAGATTTGTAAAAATGAATTAAATCAGTTTAGACCCCTAGATATTACCAAATTTCATTTTAAGTTAATTAGGTAATGAAAAGACCAAAATACCCCTCTTAAATCCGGGTAACTTTCCTTAACTAGATAGCCTGACATCAAACGGGCATAACTACCTTATAGAGCTCGAAAATTAGCACACTCGGTGGCGTTGGAAAGTGGATTCCAAGACCTATCATTTGATATCTTATGGCCACCTAACTGCTTCTGTAATGAAAGTTATGGTCGTTAGAAGTTGACCCATAACTCATACTTAAAATAACTTGCCAATATTTCCAAATTTATTCTTTCCAAAAATAGTTTCTTGCAAATTCTAGTTCTTTCTAATGTGCGATGTAACAAGGTCATACACGGAATTGCGGAAAAAACTTACCCACACCTGGTGTATACACCAAACTAATGCAATTTTCACTATTATGTCATTTAATGAAGTAAAACACTTGTTAATTATTTAAGGTTAAGTAAAATGAACTATAAATTTAAACACATAGCATGCATTTATTGGATTGGTTTATACACTAGATAAGTTTTATCCTAGAATTGCTGTTCAATTTTCCCTTTGATCAAAGTTACATACACCAAGCAAACACCCTCAAATAGATTAACTTGTTAGTTGTCAAGAGTTCATCAATATATCAGCTAATTGCTTATAAGTGCTGCTATGTTTTTAATACAAACTCCTCATTTGCAACCAAATCACTAACGAAATGGAAGCGAACATTAATGTGCTTAGTTCTACTATGAAAATGTAGATTCCTTGTCATGGAGGTTAATATTTTGTCGTCGCAGTGTAACTCTATTGCATTTTGTTGGCATCCATATTTTATTCAAACAAGGCACAACGTTATGGTGACTTAAAAAATAATCAATTAAATCAATTTTAAAACAACATTTAGAGAAAAAAGAATTTTAAGGGAATCGCCACCTAATTTTAGGATGTAGGAAACTAATTAATTTAAAAAATAGAAAATGGTCAAATATACCCTTGTATTATTAGAAATAATTCAAATATACCTATCCTTATACTTTGGGTCAAAATATACCCCTCCCGTTATACTTTAGCTCCAAATATACCCTTTTATTGTATTTTGGCACAAAGATACCCATAATTTTATCAGAAAGACACATGTCAAGCTTAGAATTAATTGACTCATCCCCAATTTTAATATTTGATTTTGATAGGAACTCACCCATCTAACCGACCCGACCCATTCTTTTCATCTTCTTCACTTTTATGTCCAGAAAAAATAGTAGTTGCAGAGATTCTCCCTCTATCTCCTTTCTCAAATTCCAATCGAATACACCAAAAACTGTAGTCATCATGATAAAAAAAAATATACCAAGTTGATTCATCATCATGACTATAAACACAAGCTTTCCCTTCATCTAGCATAATCGAGAATTCTTTGACAATTAATTATGATCTGAAACTCAACCGAATAACGACTTGTAGCATTTTCTTAGCAATATCAAGGATCCAATACCCAACAATAAAAATAGCAATGGTACGAAGCTTAGATCCATTCCTGAAGGGATAACTGGAGACCTGTTCAAGGTCGCGGCAAATCCAATGAGGAAATCAGCTATAGTGAAATACAACGCCGGCGGCAATGAACGTTTGACGACTTCTGAAACAGAATGACCAATTTTCACTATTATAACCGATAATTGGTTGAATTATAGCTTAATAAAATAGGCAAATCGATATGGAATTCCAAACAATTGAACATTAGGTGTAAGCAAAGAAAGCTGAAATGCCTAACTGAATTAAACACCAGCAGTATGGGAGCCACCATTATAATTTCGACAGATTTGCTGGTGTGGTAAAGGATGTTCAATGTAGAGAAGAAGAAAAAGTAAGTTTGATTGGGTTGGGTGGTTAGAAGGGTGGGTTAAACAAATTGGATATTTAAAATTGGGATGGTTTATTTAATTCTAAGCTTTAACATGTGTCTTTATGTTAAAATTAAAGGTATATCTGTGCTAAAGTATAATAAAAGGGTATATTTGGACTCAAAATATAATGGGAAGGGTATATTTGGACCCAAAGTATAACAAAGTGTATCTTTAAACTATTTCCAATAGTATAAGGGTATATTTGACCCATTTTCATTCAGAAAAATATCTACAAAACCAATAGACTCTAGGTAAGGGTTCAAGTGATTACATAGAAAAGGTATTAAGCACCCTTTAAAATCCACCATTGTGGATCCCGACTGAATTCATTTTCTGAAATTGAGGAGGAGATAAAAATATTGTATGAGTATATAATAAACATGAAATATACACAAAGAATAAAGTAAACCATAATATAAGAAACAACATAATTTTGTTTAACATCAATGATATACACAATAATGAATCCAAGAATATTATTCGAACTTCATTCGATTAGCTTCCTTAGAAAGCAAACGTTAGGTACCTATAAAGACACTTAGTAAAAGTGTTATTAATGGATAAATATGAATCAAATAAATAAATATGAATAATAATTTAAAAATAAAATTGGTCTTATGAATATGGGAGGCCTTGAAAATCGATGAAAATTTCTTGATCGGCCAATTCAAAAGTATAAAATATATGAACTTCAACTAAATTTTCCGTCTTTGAAATTGGGGAGGCCTCTAACACCAAAGGAAATATTTTTTCATTTGCCAATTTTAATAAAAAATATTTCTAAAGGCAAAATTATACTCATAAATTAACAAAGATAAAATAAAACAATATCTTAAAAAATAAAATAGAAACACAAGAAATTAATAATGACAACCAAAAGATAATAACATAGAGATATAATATAATTCATTGGAAAGTCATGAGTAAAATAAAATGCAGCAAAATTCCTAAACACAATAAACATACAAATACAACATCGAGTATGAAATCAATCAGAGAATAACTCAGAGCAAGAAACAAAACTAAATCTATCTTAACAAGACAACATAACAAGCTTAGAAACACAAATACAAAAATGACAACAGACTTATGGATTAATCAACATTTTAATCAATTAAACAAAGAACCTTGGCTTGCTAATGATGTTGGTGTTTTTCTGGTAACTAGTTTGAACTTGGTGAGCTTCGCGGTAGTAAGAATTGCAGTGGCTTCTGTTGTGGTTCAAAGAATATGGAGCCAGGCCAACGTTTGTCTATTTCTGATTTGATCTAGTAGTATCCAATCGTGAGAGAGATGGGTGAGCAACAATTGGGTTTTGGTTTGCACCGACGAGCCTTTGGTTGCTAGAGCTCATTAGTTCACGGAGAAATCAGAAAATATGGCAAAATCTTGGGATTTTAGTCATTTTTCTTGGTGATTCTGAAAACTGATTCACCGGAGTTGGTGCAATTCCTGCCTGGACTGGTATTTTCTGGTACATAGGGGTTTGGTATCTGGTTCTATGTGATGTCTAGTTAGAGCTTGGAGCTCATGGCGGTGTTGATTTGTAAAGCCTTGCTGGAGTTCATGGTTGTTGGTGTTACTTGCGCTGGAGGAACTTGTACTAGTTCACTGGGGTTCGAGGTTTCCGTTTCTCAAAGCTAGAGATCGAAGTTCGTAGCTTCATGATGGTACTCCAGTGGATATTTTGCTAGTGACTGATTTGGGGTTTTGAGTTGTAAGTTGGGGTGGAGATTTGGTAATCTGTACAAGAAGAGGAGAAGGTGGTTGGGTGTTGTTCCCTGTGAAAGAAAAAGAAAGATCATTTGGTGTTGAAATGGCAGTGTTCTGGTTGTAGTGGTTGTCATTGGTTGCCACCATAGTTACTAGTGGTGGTTGTGGCTGAGGAAGAACAGAGAGGGTGGGGCTTGAAGAATAGCGAGGAGGGAAAGACGACCATTTGTTAGAAGCTCCAAAATGCTAGGTTTTTCTTTTCTTTTATTTTTTTCCGGTTTGGTTTCCCTTCTTTTTTTAGTTAAAACTAGTATACGTGTTCGCGCGTTGCGCGGTTAATTGATAAATGTAATCATAAATATTAATTTATTGACAATTTTAAATTTTAACTTATTAAAAGATAATATTGAAAATTTATTTGAGAATGTTAACATAAATTATCTTGATGTGTTATAGTAGAATATTTATGTAAATAAATCAATATATAAGCTTAGTTCATTATCTAAATTTGACAATAATAATATTTTATCATTATTTAATTTATTTAAAATGATAGATACTATCACGCTATCCATATTGTCCTCTTGTTATTTAAAACAATAAAGATATAAGAAAATTTAATAGTTAGCTTTAAATAAAATATAACTAAGAAAAGTTCTATCAAAATACTAAGCATACAAAAAACGTTTTAATCACTTGAATATCAAAATGTAGGCATGTTATTCACAATTTTATATTTTGTCTTTTAATTTTTCTGTCATATATCCATTATGTGATATTTAAAAAAATAATAATAAAATAAAAAAAATAAATATATATATACGCGATAGTTTAATACAATATAATTATACAGTTGAATAATACTTTCATAAATTAATATTCTAAAATTAATTTAGTTTTAGTTGATTTATATTTCGTTTTTTTATTTTGTCTCTTTTTTTTAGAGAAGTGTTTATTTTTCAAACCAAATGTAAAAGTTAATATTCTACATTTTTCAGTGCTTATTATTTATAAAGTCAAATTTGGCTAACATATTTTTAAATTGTATATTGCAATAATCAATTAAGATTTGAGAGCATTTTTTTGAAGAAGAGTATAATGTAGTTAACTCTTTTCAAATTTTGAATTTTAAAAAATGTTAAAAAAATAATTTAAAGTAATTTTATTTTAAATTACAGTGTTTGTAATTTTAATTTTATAATTTAAATTAATTTTAATAATATTTTAAAGGTCTTGATTTTGAATGAGGAAGTAGTACGTAGTGGAGTCATATTAATGTAAAGTTTTTGTTGATTTTTTTTGTGTGTATTTTTCATTTGCTTCTTAATCATTTTAAAAATTATTAAATAGATAGGAGATTAGATCTCACTAATTTTTAAAAATATTTCCTTTTCTTGATTACATTTTTCACTATTTATTATTATTATTATTATTATTAGTCAAATTTGGCTGATATAATTTTAAATTGTATATTGCAATAAACATATAAGATTTAGAATATATTATTTCAGAACATTTTAACAAACTATTTTAGCAATTTTGAGAAAAAGTCAAATTTTAATTTGTGTGATGTTTTCTTAAAAAAAATGTCTGTGACGTGTTGGTAGTTATCTTTTTATATGTTTGTTAGTTTCATTTTTTTTAAATATAGAATTTATGCTCTGTACAAATTTGATGCAAAGTGCAATTCGAACCATATTGCTACTTAATGATCCGTTTTAAATGGAGAAAATGGCCAAAAGCCCTCCTAATCTATATTCACATTTCCAACTACACACTTTAAGTTTATGGAAGTCCTATCACCCTCCTGAAGTGTTTAAAACTGAAATTAATACCTCCCTGAATGCTTAGCTGGCAAAGAAAGTGTATTTCACTTTCTTTGAGAGAGTAAGCACAAAAAACAAGTATTAAAACTTTATTTTTAATCTCTTTTAAAAATATAGGTATTTTTATTTTTATTTCTTATTTCTTATTTATTGTCTTCTCCATAGCAACCAAATTCCTTCACCGGATTCACCATTGTTGATTTCACACAAACTTTTAAACTCTCATGTAAAAAACTTCTAAGAACCAATCAATTCAATTGAAGATTAAATTACATGAATTTGTATCATCCAAAAAAGATATTTGGATCAGATTTGAAACAAAATATCAAATTTGGTTTACATCAAATTCAAGTGAACTCCCAAATGAGAATGCTTTTTATTTTTTATTTTTTATTTTTCTCTTTGCTGCTCGACCAGTAGCCACCATCGGCGCATCCTCCGGCAAAACCCCTCCTCCTACGGATCCTTTTAGTTTGTTTTTCAAGGTTCTCCGACAAGCAAAACTCGAATATTGCTTGACAAGCTCTTGCTATCAATATTTATCTTTGTTCCTCACAATTCAATAGGAATTTGAAAGAATTGGGGGAAGAATTTACTTTAGGAATTTGAAGAAATTGGGAGGGTATAAGAGGAAGTGGAAAAGAATAATAATAATAATAATAATAATAATAATAATAATAATAATAATAATAATAATAATAATAATAATAAATTAATCAATTTCCACCTGTCAAACGTGTGAAGTTCACATGCCTAGATAGATGTGGTTGTGTCTTTTTAAGGGTGTAATTATCACAGTTTTAAACAATTCAGGTGGGTGATAGGACTCCCGTAAAGTTAAAGTGTGTAGTTGGAAATTCGGATATAGATTAGGGGGACTTTTGATCATTTTCTCTTTTAAAGGGGATATAATTATAACATTTTTTTGTTTATAAGTAAATTTTGAATGGAAGAATGTTGTCCATGAAGATGCGAAAATAATATTAAATTAGACGTGCACATTTATTCACTTCAATAACAAATTTCACGTCGATTTTGTTGCTCCGCACTTTGGCCTTTTGACCACTATCATAGTGCCTGTCCAAATAATCAAGGATGAAAAATGATAAAGTAACACAACGTAAGATTTTTTGCCAAAAGAATCAATTGAAGTTCTAATAAAAATTTAATGAAAACAATTACCTAAGGTATGTCGACATCTCCATTTCTCAATCCTCTAAAGTTTTTCAGCATCTTCATTACTATTCATATTTGTTTTATTCTTACAAAACGAAATAGTTATTGCATTCGTCAAAAATATTAATACAAAAAAAATATAACACTACTAAAATACTGCCAAAAAACGACGGACAGAAAAGCGATGGATTGCGTTGCTACAAAAAGCGACGCCATTTGCCACACTGTCCGTTGCTTTTTTAAAAAAATAATTATTTTTAAAATTATTTTACAAAAAGCGAGGGACACTATCTCTTAGTCCGTCGCTTTCTTTTCGCGGATTTTTGCGCTAAATATATATAATTAATAATTATTTATTCAATATATATAGAGACGCCGTCCGTCGCTTTTTAATAAAAATAATTATTTATAAATTAAAGAATAACCACGTTGTCCGTCGTTTTTAATTTATTTTATTTTATTAATTAGTTTTTAAAAAAACCGATGGACGGCATCTCTTAGTCCATCGCTTTTTGGTCAAAATATCTAGTCAAACATTTTTAAAAAGCGATGGACAATGTCTCTTAGTCCGTCACTTTTTAATCAAAATTTTGGTCAAATATTTTTAAAAAACCGACGGATAAAGAGATGTTGTCCGTCACTTTTTAAAAATTATGTTGAATCAAAAAGCGGGTTTTCCCCCATTTTCCCATCTCTCTTTCTTTCTCTTCTCTCCCTTCTCTCTTAAACCAAACTGTTGCGCCACTGCCGCCGCCGCTGCTTCCCCCACGCCGCCGTCTCCCTTCTCTCCTTGAGCATTATTCCCGTCGCTGCCTTGCCCCGTCGGCACGCCACCCGTCGTCCCCACTGCCTCTTTTCCTTAGCTTGTTTAGGTTAGGGTTTAGTTTTTTTTTAATTCTAGTAATATTTGATTTGTTATAAATTAGTATCTTGTTTTAGTTTGATGAATTATGTTATTCAATTGTTAATTTGTATATTTGATTATTGTTAGATAGGTAGAGAATTAGGAATTTTTTATTTTAGCGTTTTCTTCTAAATTGGTTTTTTTTTTTAAAATATGATTGTGAATTGAGTATTAGAAGATATAACTAACAAATAATTAGGATTTAGAAGTTATAAAGTTAGAAGTTAGATTAGTTGCATTTTCCAACTTTGAAATTCTTGATTTTAGTATGTTTGACGGTTTAAAAAAACATTCAATTGTATATGAAAGTTAGATTACTTTGAAGTTAGAAAAAAATTGGATAGTATATGAAAGTTGAAATTAGATCAGTAGAATTTTCCAACTTAGAAGTTCTTGAATTTAGTAAGTTTGAAAGTTGAAGTTAGAAAAATTGGGGATTTATAAATATGATTGTAAATTAAGTATTAGAAGTTAGAACTAACAAATAATTAGAAGCTAGCTAGAAGTTAGAGATTAGTTGAATTTTTCAATTTGCCATTGTATTTGTGCTTATATGTATTATATTATTGTTGAAAATTGGGTTA
>JAJOOP010005260.1:0-22168 GCA_029582705.1 Solanum chacoense | reverse complement strand
TTGCATGTAAAACACTAGGAAAGGATTACTATTATTAGGATTACCACGCTAAGAGCTTATGGGGAACACATACACCCTAGTTTCTCTCTCTCATTAATAACAACAATATTTGAATCTTACTCACTTGTTACTTAACAATAATCAATTATTTGTTTCATAACCCCCCCCCCCCTTACTGACTTTTCTCGGAAATAAGTTGACTAAACGAATATAATAGTGAGTTAAGTTTAAGTCTAAACAATATTCCTCATGGGATCGACCCCATCCTACATGTTGGGTTCTTTATTTGACAACAATCGCTTATACTTCTTTAGGGAGGTGTAATTTGAGCGTATCAAATTTTGGCACCGCAGCCGGGGAATAAGGCTTTTAGATTAAGTTTAACTACATTATTGAACTTTAGTCAATTATTTCCTAATTTTACATTTTCTTTTGTTTTTATTTTCATCAGGTTTCCACTCTAGTGTATGCCAAGTACACGGAGTCGAGGTGAACCATTAACCCCATACGATCCAGAGTTGAGCAAAATTTTTTGAAAAGATGAATAACCAAGGGGTCCATAATAATCCAGTCATAAAGGAGCCTGAGGAGCAAGTGAATAATGAGAATGCCTACGTTCAAGGTGATAATCTACTCGGAGATGCCTTGAGGGTGTAGAATCCTATAGAATCGAGGTTGCAAGATAACTACAGAGTCAATTTAATACAGTTGAATCTAAAGGACCCATTTTTCTCACTCCACTACCTTTAGGGCATACATTTATGGTAACGAGCAATTTGATGGAGCTGCTTACTGCGAGGGGGTTGTTTTTTGGAATGGCTTCGGAAGATCCACATTGGCACATGGACAAGTTGAGATGTGTCTGCAAGAGTTGTGTAAGGCGACTAGAGTTTGATATGAACGTCATAGGGTTGAGAGTCATCCCTCTATCATTAATCGGAGATGCTGCAAGCTGGTTACTGAGCTTCCATATAACTCAATTCATACATGGGACCAATTGCATAATGTGTTCATGACCAAGTACTTTCGTTGTCTAAGAAGTTGAACCACAAAGATAAACTCAACAACTTTGTGGCACTACCTGGAGAGTCTGTGAGTAGTTCGTGGGATAAATTCACTGCATTCATAAGAAGTGTTTCGAATCACCACATTGATGATGAGTCACTGAAAGAGTATTTCTACAGAGGTTAGGATTACAATGGTAAGGTTGTACTTGATACTATTGTTGGAAGATCATATGGTGAGTGTACTTTTGAGGAGATCCCAAAGAAACTTTAGAAGATTTCTTGAAATAACAAAGAATGGAGCACTAGAAAGTCAGACACTAGAAGAAATACGTTTTCAGTTCAAGCTACACCTAGTCAATCAGCCGATGACATTCGTGAGGATATGGCTCAGATGAGGACAAAACTTAGGTTGGTGTTGAAGCATGTGAGTGGAGGTGCAGAAAATGTGAATGCGGTAAACTAATTGACTAGAACTACACCACCACCAGTTGAGAAATGCTACTATAAGGAGGATGATTATTTAGTAAATGATCAGACTGGGATTTCTAAGCCAACGTCAAAGGTTCCCATTCGTATAATTGGCGCCAAGGTCAAGGAAACCAAGGTCAGAACTATGGTAACTACAATCAAGAGGGTTAGTATGTCCGGGATAGGAACTACAATTGTGACAACAACTAAACTGAAAAAAATATGGCAATAGAAATGAAAGAGTTGGGCCTTATGTTCCATCTGCAAATAGGGAATCTAGTAATAGGGAAGATGGGGGTAGTATGTCACGTATCGAGGATATAATGCAGAAGATGATGAAGAGGTTTCACACAATTGATGAGAATGTGAAAGAAATGTGAAATGACTTGTCTGGAATTGGTCAAAAAGTTGATGTGTCGATCAAGCATCTAGAGTAGCAGATGAATCAGTTGTCCACTACAGTAAACCCACGTCAGCCTGACACACTTCCTAGCAATACCATCCATAATCCGAAGAATAATGTGCATTAGATGACAATCACTACTTGAGGGGGTAAACAGACCATTGATCCACCTATGCCATCTAAGGTAGAAATTGTGGTTGAAAAGGATGATGAAGAGATTGAGGCAACTGGAGAGTCCAAGAATGCTACAGAGAAGGAAGCGGAGATTACCCAACAATTTGTTCATATGCCTAGACCTCCGCCTCCATTCCTACAGAGATTGGTAAAGAAGAATGAAGAAGGAAATTATCACAGATTTATTACTATGTTGAAACAGCTTTCCATCAATGTTCCTTTGATAGAAGCTTCGGAGAAAAACCATGGGTATGCAAAATTTATGAAAGATTTGGTGACTAAGAAGAGGGTCGTCAGTTTTGAAGATGATGATAGGTTGCAACATTTCAGTGCTATTGCTACTACGTCACTTTTGCAGAAGAAAAAAGGATCTTGGTGCTTTCACTATTCTGTGTACTATCGGGTTATTGCATTAATCTGATGCCATTGTCTATTTACAAGAAGTTGGGTTTAAGGGCTCCAAAACCTACTGTGATGTGATTACTCATGGTGTTCTCCAAGATGTACTTTTGAAAGTGGAGACGTTTATTTTTTTGGAGAATTTTTTGATACTTGATTGTGAGGTTGATTTTGAGGTTGCCATCATCCTAGGGAGACCATTCATTGCTACTGGGCGTACCTCGGTCGATATGGAGAAAGGGTAAATGAAGTTCCGATTGATAGGTTCAAATTCCATTCCAAAACGAAGAAATGGGAGTTAGATATGAAGAATCGTGACTCTCCACCCGCAAAACTGTCTGTTGAAGAGCCTCCAAAATTGTAACTTAAGGTTCTACCATCACATTTGAGGTATATATTCTTGGGGAGAGATGGTACTTTACCATTTATCATTGTGCCCGATTTGAATGGGGTACAAGTTCAGGCATTGGTTTCTGTGTTGAAGAGGTTCAAGCAGGCTATAGGGTGGACTATTGCGGACATTATAGGGATTCCTCCTGACATTTTTTGTCATAAAAACAAACTCATACCGGATCACAAGCCTAGTATTGAGTACCAAAGGAGACTAAATCTGCATATGCAAGAGGTACTGAAAAAGGAAATCAAGTGGTTGGATGCTGGAGTCATATATACCATTGCAGATAATGGTTGCGTTTTTCCTATTCAGTGTGTTCCTAAGAAAGGTGGGATAACCGTTGTTCCTAATGCAAAAACTGAGCTTGTTCCAATGTGACCAGTTACTAAATTGAGAGTATGCATGGACTAGGAGAAATTGAATGCTTGGACACAAAAGAATCATTTGCCTATGTCGTTAATGGATCAGATGTTGGACCGCCTTGATGGTAAGGGTTGGTATTGCTTTCTTGATGGTTATTCGGGCTATAATCAGATCTCCATAGCCCAGAAGACTAGGAAAAGACCACATTCACTTGCCCATATGGGACTTTCTCCTTCAAATAGATGCCATTTGGGTTGTGTTATGCTCCAACGACCTTCCAGCATTGCATAATGTAAATATTTTTAGATATGGTGGAGGACACTATTGAGGTATTTATGGATGATTTCTATGTGGTAGGGGACTCATTTGATGGTTGTCTGATGCATATGGCTGAGGTACTGAAATAGTGTGAAGAGTTCAATCTTGTGCTCAGTTGCAAAAAGTGCCACTTCATGGTGAAAAAAGGGATCGTTCTGGGTCATCGGATTTCTTAGAAGAGTTTTTAGTTTGATAGAGCTAATGTTGAGATAATAGAAAAGCTTCCACCACCTATCTCTCTTAAAGGTGTTAGATGTTTTCTTGGGCATGTAGGCTTTCATAGGAGGTTCATCAAGGATCTCTCCAAAAATGAACACCCATTGTGCAAATTGCTCGAAAAAGAGTGTAAGTTTGATTTACATGAAGCTTGTTTGAGAGCATTTGGATACTTGAACGCAAAACTGGTTTTCGCACCTATCATTATTTCACCAGATTGGGGGCAATCATTTGAAGTGATGTGTGATGCGAGTGGAGTGACGTGTGGTGTGGTATTGGGATTGAGGCGAGAGAAGATTCTTCAAAAGAACTACATGGTAACTGAAAAAGAAATCCTTGTTGTGGTTTTCGCATTCGAGAAATTTCGATCCTATTTGCTTGGTACTAAGGTCATAGTGCATACATACCTTTCTGAATTAAGGTATCTAATGGCTAAGAAGGATGCAAAACCAAGGTTGATTGGACGGATATTGTTGCTGCAAGAGTTCGATTTTGAGGTGAAAGATAGAAAGGGGACAGAAAATCAAGTTGTCGATCATTTGTCTAGATTAGAGGAGGAAGATATACTCAGGCTAGGAGATGGGGCAGAAATTAATGATGCTTTTCTAGATGAACAGGTATTGGATGCTTCTCATGATCTTATTCCTTAGTTCGCAAACTTCGCTAATTAGTTGGCAAGTGATCTGGTTCCATCGGATTTGTCTTTCACCAAAGGAAAACGTTTATACATGATGTGAAGAAGTTATTTTGGGATGAGCCGTATTTGTTTCATATAAGAGTTGCTGGGATTATTCGTCATTGTGTGGTCGAGGTTGAGATGATGAGTATACTAGAGGAGTGTCATTCATCGCCTATTGGTGGGAATCAAAGTGGTATTTGGACTGCCCATAAAATCATGTAGTGTGGGTATTACTGGCCTACCATCCACTAATATGCTCATGATTTTGCCAAGTCTTGTGATCGTTTCCAAAGAGAAGTAGGAATTTCAAAAAGGCAAGAGCTTCCTATGAATCTGATATTGGTGATTGAATTGTTTGATGTATGGGGCCTTGCCTTTATGGGTCCATTTGTGAGTTCACATGAGATGAAGTATATTCTTGTTGCGGTAGATTATGTGTCGAAATGGGTGGAGGCAACTGCGTTTCCAAACAATGAAGGGAAAAGTGTCACCGCATTCCTGAAAAAGAGTATCTTCTCCAAATTTGGTACACCTAGGGAGATTATCAGCGATGAAGGTTCCCACTTTTGTAATAAGTTGTTCAATGGGTTGCTAGAGAAATATGGAGTCCATCACAATGTAGCCACTCCTTACAATCCATAGTCTAGTAGGTAAGTTGAAGTGTCTAACAGAGAGATAAAGCAATTCCTTGCAAAGTCTGTGAATGCAAATAGAACTGATTGGTCAAGGAGGCTTGAGGCTTGATTATGCTCTATGGACCTATTGCACCACATTCAAGACTCCCATAGGTATGTCCCCCTACCATCTTGTATATGGGAAGTCTTCCCATTTGCCGGTAGAGCTAGAGCATAAGGTTATGTGGGTGCTAAAGAAGCTAAATTCGGATTGGGGCGCCGGATTGAGTGAAAGAGTGATTGACATGAATGAGCTTGATGAGTTTCGCCTAAAACCATATGAAAGTTCAGTCTTGTACAAGGAGAAGATAAAGAAGTATCATGATCAAAAGATTGAAAAGCGTGAATTTGCTGTGGGTGAATTGGTGCTTCGATCAACTCAAAGTTGCGTTTGTTTCCTGGCAAGCTCAAGTCTAAGTGGACTGGGCCATTCATAGTCACTCAAATGTTTCCATATGGAGTGGTTGAGCTAGAGAACAAGAAGGGAATATGGTCCAAGGTGAACGGGCAATGGATCAAAGTCTACGTGTGGAAGTTGGAGAGTGTGCAAGAAGTGATAGAGGCTTATTACCTTAATGAAGTTTGAGTAATCAAGGGGCTTGTGTCGTGCCGCAACGTTCAAGCAGGTTTTTATTTTAGATTTAGGAGTTTCTTCTTTTATTTTAATTCATGTAACTCTTTAGATAGGTGTTTTATTTTTGTATTAGTGTTGGCTAGATATAGAATAGGGTCCGTGCCTAAAAGTTGACCAGAAAATCTAAAAAGAAGGTCCTAATGGTTGCTATATGTGTAGGGATGAAAAGCTGAATATGCAGAAAAAGGTTCTGCAGAGGTCTACGGACCCCATCAGTGGTCTGTGGTTTCATCCATAGACCGTGAATGGCGTGCATAGACCACAGGTATGTGTCCCAATTATTTCTACGTGTTAAGTGACCTATGCACCTGACCTACGGTCCATAGGTCGACCCGCATATCGTAGACGGGGTCACGTGGGTCTAAACTAGGGTTTCTGGATAGCCGACCCGGACCCCCTTGTAATAACAACACCTCATTTTAAACTCATCCCCCACTACCCAAATTTCCTCCTAACTATTTCTAACCTCTCCAAATCCTATAACTCCCATATTAATTCTCCCATAATTCACTCTTCTCTCCCATAATTCTCCTCTTCTCTCCAAAAATCACCCCATTTCCCCCTCATAGAGAGTTCGCTGTCAGGGTTTGGTGTCAAAGGGCTAGCAAAGGTCTAAGGAGTCCATTGAAATCACACACTCACACACTTCGATTGCTTGAATAGTAAATGACTTCACCCTGACTTTGAATTCACTGTTCATTGTTGTATTACGAATTCACGAAGTTGAAACTTGACCTTAGGTTTTAGGGTTGTTAATTTTACAGTTAAATGTTGAATTGTATGTTAGAATAGCCCTTGGGATGATGGTATGTGAGTGTGTAGTTTATTAAAACTAACTGAATTTGGGTAAAAGATCTGAATGGAAGTTTTGACTTAGGGTTCCTAGTTCGGAATGTCAAATTGTGAGTAATCGGATCCCTAAGGATGACAAACTACCATATATTGTGTTGAAATGCATGATTAGACCTAGGTTGATTAGTTGATTTGTTGACATAATGAGTACAAAATGAGGCATGCTTGAAACTTGGCAGAATCCTCACCCACGAAACCCCATCAACACACTATAGTTCAGGACCGTGGGTCTGTTGCACATGAAATAGTCACCAAGTGTGGAACCACGGAGGTGGATTATGGTACATCGTTCCATCACCAGACCATTCTGCAATCTTATCGTTTACATCAGAGACCTAACTTTTGGGAACTCTGACCTACGGAGGGGACCATAGGTCTATCCACGGACCATAGGTGTGGACAGTTCAACTACTGTCAAAAAAAGTTTATTTTTTGTTTTGGTTCGGTTCTTGTTCTAAAAAATTCCGAGTATGTTATTTAGGTCATTTTGGTACTAACTAAGCTTCTACAGGTACTATGGCCCTCAAGCAAGCTCTGCCGTGAAGGGTAAATCAAAATCGGTGGCACCTTTCTTGCGGCTGATCGATAAGCTCAGCTAGTCCTTCCTGACGTGGTCACTGCCCCCAGTCTGATGAGGTGCCACACTGATGGTTCACCGATTGGCTCTAAGTCCGCATCCGGCTCTGGCTCCGGCTCCAGTCCCAATGGAAACACTGCCTCGTATTCTTAGGCTGCCAATACAGGTGATGTCCGCGTACCTCATAGTTTCGAGCCTCCAGAAAATCCTGATGAGACTAATAGGTGGTGTGTAGATAGCCAATACCAGATCTACGGGGATGTTCATGTGCTGAACGAAAAGGAAAAGATGTCCAGATTGATCGTAAATGAGCGTAAGGTTCTCACAGGCATCCTCCACACCGCACCCACCATCCACGCTCTTTTCCAGAGGTATAGGTACGAGTGGATGGCCCGTAGCCCAGGGTCCTACAGTGAGAAGATAGTTAGGGAGTTCTATTCTTCCTACGCCGCCACCCTCTGAGGATTCATTGACAGACAGGCCAATCCCTCCGCCAAGCCTCCACTCACGGCTACACTAGCGCATGGGTTTTCAGTTGACATATCTGAGACCACTCTCCACAAGGTCCTCCACGGTCCAGGCCACACTCTACCAATCAATACGGCCGAGTTCGACTATCACATGGACATTGTTCGGAGTGGGGCATTTCAGAGGAATGCCAAACAGAGAGAGTCTCTTTCGCACTGGTTAGCCTCTCATCGTGCTACAGACGAAGAGCGCACTGAGTTGGTCCACATCCCAATCTTGGGTATCAAGAAAGCCACCCTGACATTTCCTGCCAAATTCTTCTAGTTGTTACTGTAGAATCGTGTGTCCCCTACTCAGGAAGATAATATGCTATCGTGGGACCGAGCAGTTATGGTTGCAACCTTCGTTGCTGAGTTAGAGGTCGACTTTACCCGATTGCTGATTGTGGAAATACATGAGATGGCCTTCAAGACCACCACCACCCTACTTATCCTATGCCTCATATTTCAGCTTTGCAGGGATGCTGGAGTACTAGTTTGGCACTATGAATGGTTTCTTCAGGCGACCAACACCCTGGATATCGGCCTGATTTGGGATGAGGCCAATGTAGCTACAGCTCGCAGGGGGCCGCCGGTTGAGGTGCCACCATTGGGAGCGGACCTTATAGCAGATATGTACCAGATGCAAAGTGATGATCCTGCCCCTCCAGCCACTAAATATGATGCCCCGACTTCCCCATCTCCAACCCCCAGTAATGCCCCTAGCTCCTCTAGAGCCACTCCCTCCTCAGGGTTTATTGGCGTGCCTCTAGCTAGTGTACAGAAGCTGGAGGCCCAAAGGGCCATGCTACTTCAGCATGTTAATCCATGGATGCAGCGCTTGATAGTGGAGTCCGAGGTACGAATGGAGCAAATGATGGACCATAAGGTTCAAGCCGTTCACCTGCATTTGGATGCATTTGAGTGCACGTCTTAGAGAGGCTGATCCCCACCATTGATGTTTCCACTTTCCAGGGGAGTTAGCTAGGCTCCGAGATGACCTTCATGCCTTCCTAGATCCACCAGAGACTGAGCTTGAGTCCGCCCCTATGACACCGGTTGATGATGCAGTGTTGAGTGCCCTATTAGGATATGGTATGCCACCGCCAGATTCTTCTTGTACTGCTAGGAAGCGCCCCCGCTCCAGTCTTACTTCTGATGAAACTGAGTCTGGGAGAGCTAGCAAGAGGGAGCACTAGCAGACTGAGGAGGCCTGGATGGCATCCATAGTTGATGAGGAGATGCGACAGCAGCGGGCTAGGGAGATAGATTTTGGTGCCTCTAGCAGTGTGAGAACTACTGATGGTGCGGTGAGAGTTGATGATAGCACTACTGAGGGTGCTGAAATGTTAGATGGGACCGCTACTGATGGCGTTCCACGTGTTGATCAATCAGTCTCTGGGAAATCGAGCCCACCCACTTGTTGAGTGGTCTTCTGCGCATATGCGCCACAGGTTTGGTTCACCTTATCCTTTGCTTTGTATTTTTTTGTGCATTGGGGACAATCACACTTTATTTTGTTGGGGGTGGGGTAAACGGATTGTTAGTGATAGGGTGAAGTTTGAGTAAACCCAACTCATAATCCTCTCATGGGGTTTTTTGCCTATGTTCTTTTCCCCCCAAGAGACTGTTTTAATCTCTATTGAACCGGCATGTTTAGGAATGTATGTGTAGGAATAAGTAGAAAAATGAAAGCATGATGGCATGACAAGAATGAAAAAAATTATCCCTGTCCAAATATGTTGAATTATGCTAGATATATAGTCTTGATGAGTTGAATGTGTTGGATCTCAATGTGACATGATAAGAGCCGATTTGACCTCATGACTTAAGCTAAAACATGAACTGGGTAATTTGATAATCTGATACTAAAACAATGTGCCAAAAGTGTGTGAGAAAAGTTAAATGTTGAAACATTTTGTGCCAATTTAGAACATGCCTTCTTGGTCCTGCTAAGATGATATAGGGTAGAAGTTAGGAAGTAATCATAGGCCCTTGTTCAAATTAGTCCACTCAAGCCTAAAATGATCCGACCAAATGAAATCAATGTTCCCTTTGATCCAACTATTTGAGCCTTAAATAGACCATTTCCTTTGATTCGCCTAACCCACATTCCCTTACAATATTGTCTTGGCCCAGGTCCCTCCTTGGACATGTGCTCCTTGACTTTGGCCAAAACCCTAAGTTAAGGGTGTCTAAGTCAAAAGTTACCTTGATCTTGTCCCTGGTCCGGCATCGGATATTGTGCACCTCAACTAAATGCAAAATCCATAAGTTGAGGGTGGCTTTGAAAAAGGAAACCGAAAAAAAAGTATGAAAAGAGAAGAAGAAAAGATAGAAGAGGGTGTGACTTTGTGCAAAAGAAGCAAAAAGATGATAAATAAAAGTTCTGAAAAAAAAATGAAAAAAAAAAGTGAAAGAAAAAGAAAAAGTGAAAAATAAGAGACACAAAGTCAAAAGTCACATCCATGTTAAAAAGAGTTAAGGGAAAGAAAGTAAAATGAAAAAATGTCATAAATAGGTCAAGACAAGAGGTAAAAAGCCAATGTAATGTCAAGGAGGACAGAAAGTCATTAAAAAGTACCCAAATGTACCAAACCTAACCCTGAACCTACGTTACAAGCTAAGAAAGTCATATAGTGATCCTAGCAACTAGTTTGGAGAGTCTAAGTAGTGAAAATAAGGGCAAACCTATGGTATTGAGCACTAACTGTACTTCAAATCACTTTTGAGCGTGAGTGTTCAATGAATCCTAAAACTCAAAATTCATAGCTTCTGTGTGAAAAGGATTTCATTTGAAGTGAAGGCACTAGTTACATTGTCTGAGAGTTGGTACCTCTGTGATTGTGAAAATGTGTATGTTGTGGTGTCTATTGGTCGATCTTTGTCATATCTTAATCTGTATGATTTAGCTTGTTGAGACTAATAAAAAGGATTTGCACAAAGAAGATAGAATGGGTTGAAATAGCCATGTAATTTCTGAGTTTGTATATATGCTTCTACACAAGTGTCGTTTAAAGTTTAGTTAATCGCTTGAGGACAAACAATGGGTTTAAGTTGAGGGTGTTGATATACCGTGAGTTTACGGTATTTTCGATGCATTTCATGGAAGACTTCTATGTATCTAGGGTCATATTGTAGTAGGAATTAATGTTTTGTGGTATATTTGGAGGAAATAGGCTTGGACGTGGAAGTGTGAGATGACAGATAAAAATCTGCAGAAGGAGCCACCTACGGAAGTGACCTACAGACCGTAGGTCCAATTACGATCCGTAGATGGGTGGCGTAGATGGACCATCAAGATGTATGACCAACTGTGAAACTACGGATGCAAGTGAGGGATCGTAGGTCAGCCCACGGGCTGTCCTGCACCTCCTTCTTACGATGAAGAGAAGTTGAAGTTCCAGTACTTGATGAAATTCCTAAGTATGGAGCCACGGAAGAGGACCAACGGACCATAGGTCAACCTACGGTCCGTTCTGCACGTCCATCGATTGTATCTGATAGTGAAGGTTCCAATCTCTGCAAAAAAAAGTCCAAGTGTTGACCAATGGAGGGGACCTACAGACCGTAGGTTAGCCCAATGTCCATAGGTTGAAGTCGTCGATCGAAGCCGCATCCAGAAAGTTTATTTCCTTATTTTGTTTCCTTTTTGTTTTGGACATGTATTTCTATAAATAGGGTACGTAAACCTCATTTTGGGGGTTAGACATTATTGTTTACTTTTAGTTCTTGATATTTTCTTGGGAATTAACTTGCAAACTTTAGCAATTTGATTTCCGAAATTCGGTTTATGAAATTTTTTCTTCGAATTTCAACTGAAGATTACAGGTTTCTTCTACTCTAAACGTATGTTCATGAATTTTCTTTAAGAAATATGTATTGTGCTCTTTCAAGCATGAGTAACTAAATCGATAATTCGGGTTGTGGGAACCATGAACAATTAACAACGTATGAATAATAATTAAGTAATTCTTGAATAGTGTTGATGCATACATTGGTAATTCTTTCACTTAGACGTCTTTTCAACGAGTGCACACATTAGAACTCGCCTTGTTGCTACTTGCCGAACCACGGGGGTAGTTAATGAGAAAATAATTATCAACAAAGATTTGGTGTGATACTATCTAATAGTCTAATGTCAATTGGTGCGAGGGTGAAAACTAAGCCCTGCATTGATGTGATGTCTAATATGAGGTAAAGGTAAGGATTAGTAAATTATACATACGTAGCCGTACCAAGGTGCGGAGTGAAATTCCCTATTTGGAGGATCAATCACTTAGGGATACATATCTTACCAACTTTTCATGTAAAACACTAGGAAACGATTACTATTATTATGATTACCGAGTTAAGAGCTTATAGGGAGCACATTCACCTAGTTTCTCTCTCTCATTGATAACAACAAAGTTCGAATCTTGGTCACTTGTTACTTAACAACAATCAGTTATTTGTTTCATAACCCCCCCCCCCACCCTTAATTACTTGTTTCGGAAATAAGTTGACTAAAGGAATATAATAGTGAGTTAAGTTTAAGTCTAAACAATATTCCTCGTGGGATCGACCCCAACGTACAAGTTGGGTTCTTTATTTGACAACGATCGCTTATACTTCTTTAGGGATGTATAATTTGAGAGTATCATCCATCAAAGTAGACCTAGAATCAACGAAAGGCTAAAACACAGTGAGGTGCAAAAATATTGAGTCGAACCAACCGTCCAGCCAACGACAAAACCTCTAAAGCCAAAGGTCTCTCGTCTACCTTGAGAAAAACTAAGCTAGCCATGCTAAGTGTCTTTCGACTCAAAACATCCACTACCACGTTTGCCTTACCCTGATGATAAAGAATGGCAATGTCATAGTCATTCAAATATTCCAACCCTCTACGCAGCCTCATGTTTAGATTCGGCTCAAAGAAGAGATGCTTAAGGATATGATGATTAGTAAACAACTCACAATTCACACCATAGAGATAATTCCTCGGTAACTTCAAAATGAAGACCACTGCCGCTAACTCTAAATCATAAGTATGATAGTTCTTATCATGTACCTTCATCTTCCTAGAAGTATATGCTATGACTCTCACCTTTTGCATCAATAAATCAACTAGACCAACACCCGAAGCATCAAAGAATACCACAAATGCCAAACCCTTCTCAGGTTGTGCAAAAATAGGTGTTGAGGTCAATATCTCTATAAGCTTTTGAAAGCTCACCTCACACTCATCAGTCCACAGAAATATCATAGTCTTCTGAGTCAACATAGTTAATAGAGTTGCAATGGAAGAGAAGTTCTGAACAAACCAATTATAATATCCCTCTAACCCAATGAACCTCCAAATTTTGGTAGGATAAGCGGGTCTCATCCAATAACTAACTTATGCAACCTTGATCGAACCAACAATAATACATTTCTTAGTCATCACATGACCCAATAAAGCAATCAACTCAACCCAAAACTCACACTTGGAGAAATTTTGACACAACTTCTCCTTTCTTAACAAAGTTCCGTCCCCAAGTGACAAACATTATCAGGCTTATTCTTGGAATAAACCAAGATATCATCAATAGACACAATTACAAAGAAATCTATATAAGGTCGAAACACCTGATTCATCAACTCCATAAAAGCGGTTGGGGCATTAGTTAACCCAAAGAACATGATCACAAACTTATAATTCTGATAACTAGTCTCGAAAGCAGTCTTCGTGATATCAGAATCTCAAAATGTCAACTAATGGTAATCCCAACCTCAAATCAATCACACAGTCAATATCATGGTCAAAAGAAATACTTGGTAAGTCTGTAGAAAACACGTCCATGAACTCTCTCACTACCCTCGTGGCCTCCAAATGGGATGGAAGCATAGTAAGATCACGAACATTGGCCGAATAAGAAAAGCATCATTTCTCCATCATACAACGTGCACGAAGAAAATATATCACTCTCTTCAGATACAAACTTAGAGCCCCCTTTCACACCAATCGAGATAAACAAGGGTAAGCTAAGGTCATAGTCTTTGCGTAACAATCTAAGATCGCATGATAGGAATATAACCAAGTCATACACAATATCACAACAAAATCAAGCATATCAAGTAAAATTAAGTTTGCCAAGTGTCACTATAAGAAAATGTCACTACACACCCCTGGTACACCCGATCCACCACTAAGGAATTGCCTACCGGGATAGAGACACTAATAGGAATGGAAAGAGGCTAACACACATGAGCAATACCTCTAGAAAATAAGAAGAAACATAAGAATAAGTTGACCCAAGATCAAATAATCATGTAACAAAATGATGACAAACTAGGACGGTACTTGTGATCACTTCATTTGAGGCCTCCACTTTGGATCTACCTGATACAACATAAAATTGTCTACGGTCACCACTAGTCTAAGATCCACCACGAGCACTACCTTGAGCTACCTAAACTCCAGCCTTGGTGACCTTGGTACTACCTCAATACTCTAAATAGCGGCTAACATCGGTCTACCTTGATAGCCCTATGATCCCTAAACTGAATAATGTCTACCTCTAGATGAATGACCGCTTAACTGACCCTGGTGATAAGACCTCTTAGTGTCGTGATGAGTTGGAGATTTCAACTCATTTAGGGCTTAATATTCAAAGATTTAGTGTCCTCAATGCCTATTTTACACTCATAACTAATGTTAAACTGTTTATTTGCAATAATGAAGGCAAAAGAGCAATACAAAGGCATTACGAAGCAAAAAGGAGTGAAAAAAGCTGAAAAAAGTTAAAGGTAAGCAAAGTTGGTACCAATTGGTGAGGAAAGTTGGGCTTCACCGACTGTTCGGCGACTCGCTGACCGTCCTTCGTCTCGCCTTCATTCCTCACATCTTCTTAATCCAACCACTATAATTTTAGGCGAGCCAAATTGGGATCGTCGTTTCATTCAGCGATGCACCTTTTTGCCTTTTTAACTCGCCCATTAGCGCTTATCAAGATCTCCATCAGTACTTTTGGCAACAAGATCATCCTTCACCGATGTGATCGGTGACACGCCAAAAGGAACTGCTGCTCACCGAAGTTACTCCTAATCTAGTTTTAGAGTTCTGTAAACTAAGGCGATAGTGGAGAAACTTGGCGATCCAACGAGTGATCTCTTTGATTATTAAGCTTGATTTTCCTTTTCTCCTTTTAAGTTTATGTTGTCCTTGTTGCCCATTTCTGTCCTAGCTTTGTTCCTCAACCTATATATCCTAAAATCAAGAGTTTTACATCAGTCATTAGCATAAATTGAGCATTTGAGGACACTAATACTATACAAATAAAGCCCTAAATTAGTCCAAATCTTGGACTCATCTACATCCCAACTTAAACTTTTGCTTGTCCTCAAGTAAAACTTAAGTTCAGTAGTTCAAAATGGATGTCTCAAACAGTGCTACAAAAGATTCAAACATGAATGCACACAATAAGACTCAACTTACTCATGCAAGGACCAATTGTGCACTCAAAGATTCAAGTAGTGACTCACCGTTATCAAAGATTCTCAAGTTCTCAATACTTGCTTCATATGCAAGTTCAAGCTTAACAAAGGTACTCAAATGCCCTCACAACAAAGATGATTCCATATTCACACACAATTGTTCAACACTTTATAGCTCTGAATCACATAAACTCTCACACTCAAGATGAACACGTGCCTGACTTCACCCATAGGTTTACCCTCATTTTCCAATAAACATTTGATTTAGCTCACTCAAGATCAAAAAAGTCTTTACAAGGCTTGTAACGAGGCTGAGTGTAATGGTATGGTCATTTAGGCTCAGAGGTTGTTATCCTCATTAAATGTGGTATGAACAGTACTTCCTTTCCTTCTCTTCAGCATTCTCATTCATGCTCAAAATCACCCCATTATTCACTTTTCATGGATACAGGACCCCCTATTTCTTTTGCAACTTTCACAACTTTATTCCACAACTTTTTCATTCTTTTTATTTTTCATTCTTCTTTTCTTCTTTTTTTTTGTGTGGAGGGGTTTCATATTTTTCAAAACCATGGATCAAGGTGGACTTCTTCACACTTCTTTGATTTACCTTCTCTTTTAACCACACCCCTAACTTAGGCTTGGCCTAAGTTGTCTATTCAAATATACCACACATCATGAGGATTATGGATGAATGGATAAAGAGGCATTACAATTGTATCAAGTTTCTTCCAAGAAAAGGATAAGGCTCAAAAAGGGGTTCAAGCAAAGTTCACACACTCACAAGGTTAGCCACAAAAGAGGTATATTGTCAAATTGTTTCACTCTTAAAAGTTATTTCCTAAGATCATTTCAAGAGTTTATATCACTTAGTCAACTAGACCAATAGGGGAAATTCTAGGTGTCATTCAGCTAATCTACTCTCTCTTTTGAAGTCTTTGCCCAGTCCAACTTTAGGACTTTCAATTCTCATAATGCTTTATGCTCCAATTCAACCGATAAATGGCAAGATTTTCCAAAGACTAGCTGATACGAAGACATACCGATTGGTGTTTTGTATGCGGTGCGTTATGCCAATAGAGCATCATCAAGCTTTTGAGACCAAACAGTCCTATTTGTATTAACTGTCTCGGCCAAGATATTCTTGATCTCCCAATTCGACACTTCAACTTGGCCATTCATTTGGGGATAATACGAAGTTGCTACTTTGTGTTTCACTCCATACTTGCTCAATGCGGAGGCAAAAAACTTGTTGCAAAAATGGGATTCCCCCATCACTAATAATAGGCTGAGGAGTACCAAATCTAGGAAAGAGGTAACATTTTAGGAATTGGACAACACTTCTCCCTTCATTGTTCAGTAGTGCAACAACCAAAATGTACTTATACCAAACGAACTCACAAATGGTCCCATGAAATCTATTCCCGACATGTCAAATAGCTCAACCTCTAAAACGGGCGTGAGAGACAACTCATGTCTTTTAGACAGTCCACACTGTTTCTAACATTGAGTGCACTTCCTAACAAACTCATGAGCACCTTTGTAGAGGGACGCCAGTAGTTACCACTTTGAAGAACTTTATCAGTTGTACGTACACCACCATGATGACCCCCAACCGGTGAAGCGTGATAAGTATGGAGATTTGGCTTCTTCCTCTGGAACATATCTCCTAATGATATGGTCTGCACACACTCTAAATAAACATGGTTCATCCCAAAAGTAGTTCTTAACATCGAACAAGAACCTCTTTTGTTGGTAGAAGTTCAGTTCTTCCTGCATCAATCCACACACTATGTAATTAGCAAAATCAGCATACCAAGGGGATTAGTGGAGAGTTACCGTGAATACTTATTTATCGGGAAATGTATTATTTATGTCTATCTCCAACTCATCATTTTCCTTGCCTTCTAATCTTGATAAGTTGTCTGCAACCTGATTTTCACAACTTCTCCTATCTTTGACTTCAAAGTCAAATTCTTGCAGCAGTAGAACCCACCTTATTAATCATGGCTTGGCATCCTTCTTTGAAATCAGATAATGCAATGCAGCATGATCAATGTGAACAACCACTTTAGTGCCTAGCAAGTAGGCCCAGAACTTCTCAAACACATACACTACCGCAAGTAATTCTTGTCCTATAACTGTGTAGTTATGATGAGCAGCATTTAGAGTTTTGTTTGCATAGTAAATGGGGTGAAATAGTTTGTTGCATATTTTCCCCAACACTGTAACACCCCGACTTTTCAAAACGTTTAAATTAGTTCCTATCTTCATTGAAAGACGAGGAGGGTGGGTAATAAATTAAGAATGATGTGGTATATTATATTTTAAGTGTTCAAGGGTTGTATCTCAAGTTTTGAAGTTAGGTAAGTTGCAAAATAAAAGTTGGCGAAAGTTATCGTAAGTTCATTTTTTAAGATTTCTTTGAAATTTAGGTCAAATGTCTTTGATATTTTTTCTCAATATATAAAGAGTTAGAAGGCCATCACCTATTAAATCAAAGGCCTATGAGTATAGTTTGCAATGCACAAAACCCCATATCCAACCGACATCAGAGTAAAAAGTTATGAGGGTTTTACTACAGACTACCGGGGTAGAATCCGGGTCAAGTAAAAAATGTGGTATGTCGGCTTACTCAACGTTTTATGCCATGAAAACATTTCATTTCACTTCCAAACCAGAGAGAAAGCTCAATAGAGGGTTCCTATGGAGTTCTTGCATGATGAAGGTTAGTTTTTGACGATCTCTATCATTAAACGTTGCCCACGTACCTAGAACTGTGATCTCTACACGTGGCAATCATTTTCCCCTTATATTAGCAGCGTTTGGAGCTGATTTTTTAAGATAGAAAGTTTTAGTTATTGGTGTTTATTCAAGGTTTCAACTTGGTTAACTAGGGTAATTATCTTGGAACTCTTTTATGATTGTTTTTATGAATTTCTATGGGCGTTACGACAAGTTGAGGCAATATGGCAAATTTGTCGATTTAAGATTAGTTATGAATTGTTTATAGGTGTGTACCAGTTGTGTATATATAGTTTTTTTGAAGCTTAGGACATAAGGAACAACTTTCGTGAAGGAACTATGGTTTTTCGAGCGTTTAATGGAAAGGTATGTTAAGGTTATTCCTTTCGTCGACATGTTTCCTTAGAGGCAGTTTACGTTGCTGATCTTGTAGATGTAATTGTGAGTGGTTGGCTTATTGAGTGGTCATAAACCCTCATTTTAGGGACTCATACTCTTTTAAGAACGACCCTACGTTAGGAACGGCTTGGAGATTATTCATATATATTGTTTATAGCTAAATTACTCGCCTTTAGCCTATTCAATTATTTGTTGTCGCCCTTGGGGCTATTCTGGTTACTTGTTGAGCTATGAACTACCTATGGGGGCTACGATGTTGTCTCATAGGACTATGTTATTTCCAAAGAGGGATATGTGTTGCCCACAGGGCTATATTGATGCCAATGAGCGTTATGTGTTGCCTACGGCGCTATTTTGATGCCAAAGAGGGTTATGTGCTTCCTACAAGGATATGTTGATGCAAAAGAGAGCTATGTGCAACCCATAGATCTATGATGTTGCCTAAGAGGTTTATGTTCTACCTACGAGGCTATATCATTGCAAAAAAGGGCTATGTGACTTCTTACAAAGACAAGGGGCTACCGATAGGGGTATGTAGATTGATGTGGCACCTTCTGGCTTATGGGGGCCTAGGTAGGTGGTATGTTGGTTGTACCTACCGAGCTTATGGGGCCTTGGTTAGGTTATGCTTGATCGTTTTTTGTATTCTAAGATTCAGTAGTGGGTTAGCATGCTTATCTAAAATTTTGATTTTCTTACGTGATTGTTTTTGGTATATTATGAAACTTGCTCACTAAGTCTACAGCCTTTCATACTCTGTATATTATTTTTTACTAACGCCCCATTGCCTTGGGGGAGCTGCATTCATGCATGCAGGTCCCGACAAATGACACAGTAGACCTCCTCAGCAGCAAGATTGACTTCTATCCGATTGGCTATCCCCTTTCCTCCGGAGTTTCCAAAGTTGGGAGGTTTGTTACCTTTTATTGTATATATCTTTATGGGTAGGCTGGGGCCCTGTCATGCCAATATTTACTACTCTTAGAGCTTTGCAGACTAGTGTGTGGGGTGTATAGCTACGTTATGGCCATACTAGCCTAGTTTGTTGCTTTACTGAAGCTTGTGAGATGTTTGATGTATTTTCTTGATATATACCTGATTTCAGTTTTGTTATAGATATCATGGTGGCCTCGACAGCCTAATTAGGACTTCGGTGCTAGTTGGCTATTTATTTATATGATCTCGTGGGAGTAGCTGTTTCTTTTATAGATAAGTTGATACGAGCCTTTCCGGCTGAGGGCTTAGTTTTAAGCCGATATATACTTGTTTGTTTTCTTGATTGCGTGTGGCTGTCATGCGCTAGTAGAAAATGGTTCAGCAGTGTCTGCTTGGGCCTGAGTTTTGGCATTGTAGCTAGTTGCGCCCATCGAGTTTAGGGCATGACAAACTTGGTATTAGAGCGATGTTGTATCCTAGGGAGTATGCAAGCCCTGTCTAGTAGAGTCTTGTTTATAAATGTGTTGTACACCACATTCGATAAGCAAGAATCTACCGGGCATATTAGAATGACTATCTTTCATTTGCTTGCCTCGTGCTATAGAGCAGTGTCTTAAGGGTTGAGGTTTAAGGCTCTTAATTGATACTTGTATGCAGATAGAGATGGCTGACACCAGACAGACTATAGCTAGCCAACGGCTAGATACAGCTGTAGGCGAGGGTACCGACAAGGTACCACAGGTGGACGTAGCCCATTGTGAGACAGGGGGTGACATATTCTTAGCCCCTATAGCTTCTCCACTGCTTCAGGAACCTCTAAGGGCTACAAGACTTCTGGCTCCACCAGTAGTACAACTTTTAGTTCCTCCTATTCCATCTGATGAGGATTTCAAGAGTGCAGTATCTATGTTAGCACAGTTAGTAGCTTCACAGCGCCAACCAGATGCGCCAAATGTTGTCAGACCTTCTTAAGGGCCCGAAAGTTTTAGAGTTCGTGAATTTCTTGCCTTGAATCCTCCACAGTTTACAGGGAAAGATCGCAGAGAGGACCCTTAGTACTTTGTTGATAAGCTTCATAGGATCTTTAGAGTCATGCATGCCTCAGCGACTGAGTCAGTTGAGTTAGTAGTATTTCGTTTGCGTGATGTTGCAGTATTATGGTATGACAGTTAGGGAGATCTAGGGGAAAAGATGCATGTCTACGCATTTGGGATAGCTTTACAGAAGCTTTCATAGATCACTATTTGCCTAGAGAGATTAGGGATGGCCGGTTGGACATGTTTCTGAACCTCCGACTGGGCAGCATGAGTGTCCAAGAGTACAGGCTGAGATTTGATTCATTGGCTAGATATGCACCAGCATTTGTTAATACAATGCATGATAGGGTGCGTAGATTTGTGGGAGGGCTCAACCCAGACTATACCGACGCTTGTTCTACCGCTGCACTAACTGATAATATGGATATCTCGTGAATTTAGGCTCATGCACAAGGCATAGAGGATCGCTGACATTTACGGTATATGAGTAAGAGGGTCGACATAGAGAGACAAAAGAGGGCTAGGCCCGCTGGTTCACAGGGAGATTCTTAGGGTGGTCCCAGACCCCGATATTTTATTAGGCCACCTAAACCTCCACCACAGTAGTTTTAGGGTAGTAGATTTGATCATCAGGGACAGTCAGACCTAGGTGAGGTGTAATACCCCAAAAATTCTATAACTTAAAAATATCCAAAATGATGTTTATAAACCTAAACTAATGTAATTGACTTGGTTTGGAAGAGTAAAAGTCTAAATGTCAAGAAACGACCACGACATTTGGAAACTAGAGAAGAATGTGTTCTAGTGTGTCCTTAGATTTTGGGAAGGTTTGGGAGTGTTGTATGATGGTATAATCTTGTAAAAAGGGTTAAAATAGGTAAATATATGTTTATAGGGTCAAAACATTTGAATACGATGCCCCGGGGCCACCCTAAGGGGACCCGAGGAGGACCCCAACCTTGGCCAAGCAAGCTGCCAAGGCAGCTTGCAGATTGCACTTGGAGGGAATAGCTGCGCGTCGCGGACTTGCTCCCCAAGGAGAAAAAATACAGCTCGTAATGTGGTCGTTTCACGGACTCTACTGTCTCGAAATTTAATTCCAAATATCTTCAAAGAACAACTCTGCATCGCGGACTTGTTCTGCGACGAAAATGTAGAAATTCAGAAATCGATTTTTATTTCATTAAAGAGTCCAACTAAGTGAGGGGTATTTTGGGTACTTTAGGGGACGAGTATATAATGATTTTGAGTAAGTTTACCTCACTTTTATCTCTCAAACACAAAACCCCAAAGATCTAAACCCAAAGTTCCTCCTTCTCTTTACTCTCTCTCTCTCTTCTCAAAAACTCCATTGAAGAAGATTGGAACATCAAGAAGAAGACCAACTCTCCAAGGTTTCAACTCATATATTCATGGTTAATTCATCTATAAGGTATGGTTGCTTATCAATCTTGGGATTCCTTTCCCCAAGAGGCCCCTTCAAGATGAATTTCAAAATCTTCAATTTCTAGGTTTCAATCCAAAAACATCGGTCTTCTTTCCAAAGTGAAATTGATGTTTGAATTGACTTTGATTGATGTTATATGAATAATTATGGATGAATTTATGTTGTATTGATGGTTTCTTGAAGAATTCCCCATAAGACCCATGTTTCTCCTTCTTTTCCTAATTCTACCCTAGTTTGTGTTGGATATTGATAGAAGGCTATGAATTGAATATGATGTTATGTAATTCATGTTTGTATGATGATTCTCCCCTAGGTTATGTATACTTTATATGAGATTAGGGTTGAGCCTTTGAATGAAGCCTTGAAGGCTATGAAGGGAATATGTCAATTGCTTATATTGATGTTGATTATGTTATTACTTCATGAATTACCTTGTATTATGTATTGGTTATGAATTGCTTGGTAATTGAAGTATGGACGTCCCA
>JAJOOP010005259.1:0-25000 GCA_029582705.1 Solanum chacoense | reverse complement strand
AACAACTATTTATACACAACCAGAAATTTCAACGCTTTATACACATCAAACACTTCAACTTTGTCGTGAGCCCTCATAGTAGGTTGACCAGCTGCTACATCTATTATACCACGCCTAGTGGCCAATAAGGGTCTTCCAAAAATGAAAGGTACCTTGGGATCTGGCTTAAAATTTAGCACAATCCCACTTGGACCAATACATCTTCAACAACACCCTTTGACCTAGCTACCAAATGATCTGCCAACTATAAGATAATGGTGGTGGGCTTAGGACTACCCAACCCTAATTTATTATATAGAGATGTTGGCATCAAATTAATACTCTCCCATAAATCACACAACACACGGGCTTGAATGTTTTTCCCTATCGTGATCTAAACAGTAAAACTACCTGGATCTTTCAGTTTAGTGGGAAGCTTATTTTGAATCCTAGAGTTGCACTCTTTAGTGAGTACCACAGTTTCATACTCCCTTAACCTCCTTTTGTTTGCTAAAATCTCCTTCACATATTTGGCATACCTTGGTATTCCCTACAAAACATCAACAAAAGATAGAATATTATGAACTTGTTTGAGAAGAGAAAGAAACTTACCAAAGCATTCATCCTCACTTTTATTTTTAAACTTTTGAGGAAATGGCGGAGGTGGTTTCACTATTGGTAGCACTATTTCCTCATGTGTACCTTGTCCACTCTTATTGGTCATCTTTTCCCCCACTGGAGTTTCATTGTTTCTCTTCTTTAGAGCCAATTCCTCCAATTGGAACCCACTACAAGTACCAACCACATTTATTTGCCTCGGATTAGGATCAATTGTAACACCCCGTATCCTAGAAAACCAAAATGCAGACTTTTCAGAAGTTGCAGGTGGTTGCACACCCATTGACCGTAGGGTGACCCACGGTCCATCCTGGTGATCTGTGGTTCACCACATGCGGCCCTTCCCAGAAATCATCCAAAAAATTAGGCTAAGGGTCGACCTACGGACCTTAGGTCAGACCACGGTCCATGCTCCAAGGCCATGGGTCAACCCCCAGCTTCAGTCTCAGAACTCTCCAGAAAATTTCTCTAAGTCCACACCTACGCCTGGAACTATGGACCATAGGTCAGACCACGGTCTGTGGTCCAGGGACGTAGGTCCAGGGACGTAGGTCAGACCATCAAAAATCAACTTCCAGAACCCCATCGACGTTTGACTAGAACGGACCGTCGGTCCACCCACGATTCATCTGTCCGATCCGTCGGTGACCCCTGACACCTTTTTAAGTCAGGGTCATTTGGTCTTTTCCTTATTGTTGGACCCCTAAACTACATTGTTTAACCCCTAAACTACGTGGTTTTGGTCAACTTTAGCCTAGTAAACTAATTAGAACCTACCCTAGTCTTTTCATTCACCGAAAGTCGATCACACTTAGAGCAAAATAGAGGAGAAGAAATCAACCAGCCCTAGTTCCATAATGCAACAGATTTTCATCAGTTCCATCCCCGAAATCAAAAGATTTCTATGTGGAATTTGTCACCAAATATGTAGGATTTCACTAGTGAGTTCCTTTCACCCAATAGGTCCCTAGTTTTCAGTAAGAATCTTGATTCCCTTAATATTATCTAGACCTAGGGTTTCTTGAATGTTAGAAATCGTTGGGTTTTAGCTGTTAGAATGATCCAAATTAGATTTATCATATTGTTGCTTAGTTACTTGTATGATATTCAGAACCCTAGTTGTATATATTCGTTTAGTCCATGAATTGTACATGCTAGGTCAGATTATTCAGATATACATGCTTCAGTTTACGAATGTCACAGTATCAGTCATAATTGTTGCATTCTCAGAGTTTGCATGTTAATAATTGAGCTATCCAGTACTTCAATATTTCAGTCATAATGTTACCTACATACATTCTAATTAGGAGTAGCTTAATACCGAGTGGACTAGGGTTAGACACCCTTACAATCCCAAAATTGCGTGCCCCGGAGGTAAGTCCCCTATGTGGGCATTATACTTAGTGATCACGCCATTCATGTCTCTATACCTCTGGAAGGGTATATTGGGTCCTCTCGATGGAGCGTATACATTAGACTCTACATTTAGCTCATGTGGTTTTATATCGGTTATTAGTAGCTCCCTTACAGTCAGATTTTATTGCATTGATCATGTTATCCATTACAGTTAGATTTCAGTCTCATCATGCTATTAACTTGGTCATTGTATTTAGTCATTTCATGTTCAGTATTTCCAGTATAGTATCATGCTTATCTCTTATCATTGCTCAGATTTATGCTTTGGTTCAGCTATGTTTATTGTTCAGCTTTACTCTATCCTGCATGCTCAGTACCTTTCAAGTACTGACGCATATTGTGCACTACATCCTCACGTGATGTAGGTTCAGGTCCTCACCTTCCAAATCATGTATAGATCGGTTCCTGATCTCCAGTTCAATAGCATCAGTGGTGAGTCCTCATTTCTCGAGGAAGTCAGACATATTTCTTCTACTTTTAGTCTTTAGTTTCAGTTTTGTTTGATTTAACTGGGGCATATCCCAACACTTTTAGTCAATTAGAGGCTTATTTCATACATAGATAGTTTCAGCTTTAGTTTTGAGTTTCATCTTTAGTTGTTATTGAACTCTTCTTAGATTATTTATTTCAGATTTGGAATGGGTATTCCCCATCATTTTCCGTTACCTCATGTCTTATGCTTCCTCACAGTATTTCTTTACTTCAATTTACTTTAATATGCTTATGATATGCCACCAGGGTTAGATTGGGGTAACTTGTGATCCTAGGTCTCGTGTCCGCGTCCTAGGGGTAGCTTCGGGGCGTGACATCAGTATTACCAGGCAAGCCTCCTTCTCTAGATTTTGAGTTGCCAAATGGTTATTTATCAAATCCACAACTGTTTTCTCCATGTTGGCATTTGCTTTAGCCTAATCAGCCATGATTTTCTTCAACATCTCCTCAGTGCTCAGATTTCCGTATTGGTTGTTTTTATTATCTCACTGGCCCTGTTGTTGGTAACCTTGCATGTTACCTTGAGGTCTATATTGATTCTGGTCTTGTGCCTGATTTTGATTTCCAGCCCATGAAAAATTAGGGTGGTTCCGCCAACTCAAATTATATGAATTCCCATTAGTGACCCCCTCCTCGTTGTGCATTACCTACAAAGTTAATCAAGTATGGGTTCGATCTACAACTATATGCAGGATGATCACCACTTCCACACATCTCACACCATGTCTGTGGCTGTTGTACCACATTTACATGTGCCTGATGTTGTTAGAATGGCAGATTGCTAAAATAAGTGTTCATTATGTTCTGCATAACAGCAATTTGGGCAGTCAAAGCTGTAATTGCATCCACTTCTAACATGCCAGCAGTCTTCTGCACCACAGGTTTCACACCTCCTCCATTCCAATCAAGATTACCTTTAGAGATTCAATTCAGTAAGGTGAACAGTTGTCCTCCTACAACTAAATCAAGTAAAATTTTTGTGTTTGGTTTTGAATCCTCAATGAAGGTGTGAACCAGTACTTCGTTCACTTGATGATGGTGCAGGCAACTTAGTAACAACGACTTAAGCCTATCCCACGCTTGATATAAATTTTCCCCTCCTTTCTGTCGGAAACTCAATATCTCGCTCCTAAACTTGGTTGGTTTCCTAGATGGAAAGAACCGTCCTAGAAATTTTCGAGCAAGATCTTCCCAATATGTAATAAAGTTTGATGGCTTAAATTTCAACCATATTTTTTCTTTCCCTAATAGAGAGAAAAGAAACAGTGTGAGTCTCACATAATCAGGGTTCACTCCGGTTGGAGTGTACGTGCCACTGATTTCAAAGAAGTTCTAAATGTGCACTTGTGGGTCTTCATGAGATAATCCACTAAACTGCCCATTAGAGTGCAATAGTTGCACCATACTCTGCTTCAATTCAAACCTACCATCAAAGCTTTTGAATACCGGAAGTGACATTGATTGTGCACAGTATTGCCACGTCTCTCACTGTCATCTCTGCCACTACTATAGGTGCAACTTGTTCAACCCTTACTACTGATATTACTGGTTTGCTCGCAACTAGAGGAACATGATACGTAAGTTGTACTTGTCTTTGCTGGTAATGAATGAATCTTTCCAGTTCAATGAGTGGCTCTACCTGTTCCCGTTCGTCTTCCATCTTGAAGTTCAAACACAACCTGCAGTAACAATAGCTAAGATCAAGTTGTCAACATTTTAATGAAAACTGTAGAAATTAGGTAAATTAAATATTTCCTAATTCTAAAGTCCCCGGCACCAGCAGCAAAAACTTGTTGCACCCAAAAGCACACTCAAGTTTATGTGGTTGTGCTAGTATTAAAGTAGATTTTTTTAAGAGTCGGGTATCATACCCACAAATACTTAAGATTGGATCATTTTCAATTCTTCAAATAATTAGAATTTAGAGCAAGTGTTATCAAGAAGAGTGATTTATGGTTCTAACTGATTAATTATCTAAATACTAAAGTAACCTACTACGATTCAATTTCAATTGGATTTCAAACAATGACTTGGGAAATTCCAAGGTTGCAGCCTGCTATGGATTCATGCAAATTATTTTCTTTAATAGAAGTCAATCAATTATCGAATCACTGATTACATGGTTAAATGTATGGTAGTGGTCTCCCGACCTCTAAACGCCTATGGTAATTGGCAGCCTAACTACATCGTTAAGCGGGGATAGACTGGACCAATAACCAATTATCGAGCATTACGTTTTCATCTTGTCTATTAACCAAGAAAGGTTTCTAGGTATATTCCTAACCTAGATACAAATAAACCCTAAACCTAGAGAAGATCATGCTCCTTTTACCCCATGTTCTATCCTCTTATTCTTCTCTCGAGTTCAATTTGGACAATACATTTATTTCAATGGTGGCCAGTCACGAAATACTAAATTAAGAACAAAAGAGAGATTAATATGATAACCAATATTAATCCATCAAAGTCAATAAAATACAATCATCATGTAGCCACAACCCTATAGCTAAGGAATTTAGCTACTCATAATAGGATTCTCAATCTTGAAATATTCAATATGCATTTGGGTCATGACACTTCTATAAACTCACTCATGACTAAAACTGAATGAATGGGTGGGGTCTCAACACTAGAGTCTTTATATTTGATTATATGGTAGATACAACCCTTGGAAACTAAATTTCTAGCCTTAAGGTATAAAATGAGATGACCCTTAGGCATTGCTAGACAACCTTCCCACACTAGTACTGACTCACCTAGAAACAAAAATTTTACGACTTGGGTCCTACAATCAACTGAGGCATAACAAGCATATTACCAGTCCATACCTAAAATGACATCAAAATCCATCATATCTAACTCAACTAAGTCAGTTGTGGTGTCTTTATGATGAATTGAAATGGTGCAATTTCTATAGACTCTCTTAGTAAGAATAGACTCATCAACATGAGAAGAAACAATGAAATGCTATCAAAGTTTCTCGGGACCAATCCCAAATTTCATGGTTATATTTGCTTGCATTGGTTCCAGGGGGAACCTCAATAGTTAAGGCATTTATTTTGCTGGAAGTACGCTTTGGAGACATGATCTAAAATACGCAAACATATGAGTTAGAAGAAACTTTTATAGATTTGAACTATATCATACAAACTAAAATATGAAAGAAGTGTGATATTTCCTAATGTCCAGTAGCCTTCCTATTATAGATGTGGTGCTTTTCACACCCATAAGGACTCTACCAGATATAATTTCATAGACATCCTAGGAAACATGAAATTTATTCTTTAATACCAAATTTTGCACACCCTGAGCTTATACCATGGCGTGTCCGACATTCGAAAACCATAGTTGGTCCTAAACGAACCTTTAGCCTGACTGACTACTGGGCGATACACTGAACAACTATTTAAAATATTTACAAGATATGAGCATGCAAATCATTTAAAGGTACTTTATGTAGAGGTCTAATCTAAATTTGAATAATGATGATATTGTTAAACATCTAAGTATCAACTACTCAACTGACTCACTACCTTGTCTATGAAGCCTCCACTAAACTGAAATAGGTGCTAGGATAAGACCCATAACTACATAAATAATAACTAAGTTTCTAATAAAACTAAAAGACATAAATGATAATGAGCCTTCTAAAAGTAATGAGGTGTCCCCAAATACTGATGTAGGAAAGATCTTAATGAAGCGCCTATTATCGATCATGAACACCTATATCTACATCATAAAATGATGCATTATCGGATGTTGTTAGTACATGGAATGTATGGTATGTAAAACAACTAAATGAAACATTGACCAACTAAAATACGTATGCTTTGAGGGAACTAAAAGTAACTCAAGTTCAAGTAAAACATGTAAATGTTATGAAAACAAGCAAACCAATACAACTAAGATAATACAATATATCAAAAACTAAAATAGTATACTTTCCTTTTCTTGGGGGATCTCTGTAACCAAAAACCATCACTAGAAGCCTCATGATGAAACAATATATTTCCCACACTGCCAGAGCCATCCAATACTTTGCAAGGTAAAAGAGGAATTGAACTTATGGATACATCTTTAAGCCCTTACCAAGGGATGTGTGAGGAGTCACTCGAATCAATAACATGATCCTATCCTATGATGGCTGCGCAATTTATGGAGTTAGAGTTATCTATAACCTTACCCAACTCTATGCTCAATAGTACTCTCAAAACATGCATTAATGCATATATAAATACATGTGCTTAGTAAATACTCAAAAGTACTTCTTTGAAATAATACTAAACTTTCCTTTAACTGACTACAACTTCTTTCTAAAATTGATGATTCTTTCCTTAAAACTAGTAATGCTCTTATAGTGTTCCTTTAGAAATCTTCTTAAATGATAACTTAAATACTTGAAACATACTTTGAGTCTTAAAACAATTAATGCATGAAAGTGCAAGTGCAAAATCTTTCCAACAATTCAATGATAATTAGCGTTCATGTTGTAAATATTCATGAACAATAATCACGGATTAGAAATACATGGAGAACTACAATATCAATGATAAGAATCATAAATCAATGAAAATGAAGTAAATGCAGTTCAAATTCATGAAACTTGGGGTAAAAACCCTAAGTTTAATCCCACTAACTGAATTCTAGATGTAGGGCATGAGCATGAAATTAGTCCATCACTATGATAGTCTTACATACATGAGAGAATAAGTGTTCTTCAAGAAATTTGGTGGAGATGCTTGAAACCCTAGATTTGCATTTTTTATTCTTATTCTAAGTCTTGGGAATGATTATGAGAATAATTTGAATGCATAATACTGATAAGGACATTAATTGGGTCCCAAAATGTCAGAGATTAGGCTTAGAAAGGGTGGGAAAAAAATAAAATGTCCCCTCTAAAAAATTGACCGTGCTTTCTACGGTTCATATATTCTTCTACGGGCTGTAGAAGTCTAGATTTTTGGGTTTTTGAAGTTCTGGTTTATAGACCCTTTTAGGAGCCATAAACCCTTTACGGGCTATAGAATGGTTCATAAAATGAGACTTGATTCTTTTGTTTTTATGGGACAATCTACGGTCCATAGATCCTTTCACGGGTCGTAGAATGGTCTGTAAAATGAGATTTGACAGGTTTTTTCAAAACGTTATTCCACGAGACCATCTAAAGTTTGTAGATCCTTTCACGGGATGTAGAATGGTCCGTAATATTCATACTCCTGCACACTTAGAAATTTTTCAGCTTTTTCAAGTTTGATTTGAACTTAGGATTTTTCTGAGGTGCTACAAGTGGGGCTTGCCAACTAAAGCCTAGTCGCTTTTGTGGCCCTTGCACTGTTTTAGCTGCTAGGGGGCCTCTTTAGGGGGCTTTGACATCAAGGGCCTAGCTACTTTTGCAGCCAAGTGACCGCTTTTGTAGTCATTGGTAATTTATGCCCATTTTATGCTCTCATTTCTCATTTTTTTCTTCAATTTTGAGATTTGGGAGAGCTCGATTTTCTGTGGGAAATTGCTAATTGTTATAAGAATTGGCTCGGGAGTTGTTTTGCAAAATTATTAGGCTCATTGGTCGGGCGTTTGACCCGTAAGTCTCACTCCCTTTCACTTTGTTTTTAGTTTCAATGGTGATTGTTAATCATCTTGGTTCATGGCCTATTTTGGATTACTTGAAGCTTCACATTGTGCTTGTTTTTAGAGTACATAATCCTTGAGTTGAATGAGACCAATTGACGAAGTCAATTGCGGGATTCCTTGTGCGGGTTTTGTAATGTCATTTTGGATTTGACTTTAGTCCCATTTTCAATTATTGAAAATTGGGTATCAAAACATCCATATTGATGTTGTTATCATTTATTTGTGAACATTTTAATGATCACCGGTAGTTCAAAAGGGTAAAACTCCAATTTAGTGATTTTAGAGGGTGTTTGATCGGTTTTGAAGTGAGCAACGACTTACAAATTTTAGATTGAGCTTGTGTTGGTATTTACATGTTGTTTAGATAGTTTTGGGAAGGTTCTTAGAATGTCTTCATGTTTAGTTGATATAAATCGTGTCTTAGCTTTATTTTCGGATAATTTCAGGGTAATTAATCATGACTACCATTTGTGCATTGTAGTATCATGCCATGTGTAACTATATATCTGGTTGGATTGATCTTGGTCACATGATTTCCCTTAGCCTAGGTGTAGGCTAGTGATTGCTTTGAAATTGCTATTTTGGGAGCCGTTATGCCTTAGAATCCTCTAACATCATTTCAGACAGTTCTAGCTTTATGTAGACTGATGTAGCAAACTTGGGTTTGATAGTATGAATCATTAGCTCGGTGTCAAATATGATCCTATTGAACTTTAACCCATAACTTCCCTATTCTACGTCCCGACATATTTTTTATTGTTATTTAAGACCTCGTTGGTTACATTAGATCAAAACATGGCTTTCAAGCTAGAGTTGATCCCTTGTGACTCCGAAGGTGATACCAATATATGGTTTATTTCTTGCCTAATGTTGATCTTTTGATATTGGAGTTCTTTAGAGTGTTCTAGCAATAGTTCAAGTCCAAGCATACTTCTTCTAGTCATTATTCGAGGTCCGTACACATTTTTACTAGATGCAATTTGAGTCTGGCGCACATCTATTATTTGGGTTTGAGCTCTAACGTCTTAGCTCTATTCTAGTATCTTCAGCCTGTTTTCATTGCGATTTGAGTTCGGTGTCGACCGTTTCAGTTCCAGATCTCCTATGTGCTCATCGGGTTTATGGGGTCTATTTGGGTTATTTACCTTTCAATTATGCACGAGTCTACCTTCTGGGACTATGGGGTCCAATTAGGTTATAGTTAGCTGCTATATTTTACCATTCGTTCCTTCTAAATTATTGAGATGTATAGTTAGGTTTTGTCCTATTGTCCCGTATATTTGACTCTTAGCTACCGTCTGTTTCCTCTCTTTTCATTATGTATTTTCTTTCTGAGATCAGTAGGCCTATGATGCATACTGGGTACCCATTGTTTTGGTACTAATTCTACATTCTACATCAATTTTTCTGATGCAGATTCGAGCGCCAGCCGACAACGCTGATTCCACTGCAGCAATGTGGATTTCTGGAGATGGAGGGTGAGCTGATGGTGTTTTAGTTTGACTCATTTTCATTTGCATATGGTTTTTTGCTAGTCTTTTGTATTCGAGATAAGTTTGTCTTATTTTGGTTATTCTGTAGCTTGTACTCTTTTTAGTAGCTTTGTACATCACCCACTTGGTCGTGGAATTGGATCTTGTACTACTGTATATATACTTATTTCATTCCTATTTTTTATGTCTATTTCTCTGTTTTGTTGTTTTCTTTCCGTTGTTCTATGGCTTCTGCCAGATATTCATGTTACGCGCCATTTCAGAATATGGGTTGGCTTGCCTACCAGTGAGTTATGGTAGATGTCATCATGACTTGAGTTTTTGGGTCGTGATAACTTTTGAACATGATATCATGTATACCTTTTCTTACACAACTATTTAAAATTATATTGTCTACATTAATAATGATTAATTTATTTTATTAACTCTAAGAAGGATATAATCAAAGAAATCAAATTCAATAATACCTTACTAGTAAACTAATTTGTGCCTCATGTAGGAATTTAATATCACGGAATTTATAAAATAATAATTTTATAACATCTTATCATTTATCCTTCAATTAATCATCTTTAATTTGATTTTATAATTTATCCTTTTGCTTCCAGGAAGTGTTACTATTTGATATTTTTGGGAAATAAAATAAACATCAATCTGAGATATTTTATTTTCTAATAAATAAATAATCGTTTGTGAAGGGATAAATAAAATTTAAAATGTTGAAAAAGTGAACAAATATTCTAATTTTAATGTGTAGAAAGTTCAGCCATACCTTTTGCTTTACATATATCATTTTAAAGTTCTCAATTTAAATGTATCATAAGAAATTATTAAAATGGAAAATTAAAGGAAAAATATATTATATTGGAAAAAAATTCAACATATTATTTATACTTGAAAGGTAAAAGTATTACACAAAGTTGTTCAGTTTGTTTGGGTGCTTTTTAAAAAATCAGCATACCACAGTGACGGAGTTCAATTTGAAACTAGACTTTTATTCCAATCGCAGTGTCGAGAAACACATCTATTATTTCAAGAAAAGTATTTACAACTTGCAGTAAACTTGAGAATCTATCCATACTTCATATTGAATATGAGAAAATAATTTATTGTGTAGTTATCTGTCTTTGGGATTAAAAGAGGCTCCAGTCTAGTCATACTCCTCTATAGGTCATCCAGCGCAACTTCCTTAAAGCCATGTCAAAAGTTTATTAATTATTGTCTTCTTTTTCTGGTTTACTTCGCACATCAAGGTACGATAAGGTTTTTAAGGTCTTTCTTACAATGGCATACCAAATTTGAATTTTGTCTTCAAAGAGATGGTAGTATAGATCTTTAAGGGAGTTCTTTGTTGTACCTTCAACAATTCCAGTAGTAAAAACTTCTGTGAATACTCAATTAACATGTGTTATTTAATCTGTACTAACAAATACTTATAACAATAAATTTGCAGAAACATAAATAACAAAGTTTAAAGCTTGTACTCAATAACAACAATTAATAACATAAGCATAAAATAATGACTATAAAAAAACATACCAGTATCTATAATAATATGAAATAGAAAAGAGCAAATCAAGCCTACTGAATGCACAGTATCCCCTTAAGGAAATTATTCCCCTTTTGTAACACCTCGGACTTCAAAAGTGCTTAATTGAGATTTCATACAAGTTACTCTTCAAATTTTGAGTTTTTGGATCAACTTCAAATGACCATATCTTTTAGCACATAAGGATTTAGGTGGTCCATGAGTTATCAAATCGAAGTTTTTGAGTCCTCTTTCCAACACCACCGAGTTTGCTGAATTCCGAGCTCAGATGAAGGAGTTATGTCTGTTTGAGTGCAGCGTCTCTAGTTAAGGCATTTTAATCCATTTTAAGAAGGAATATTTTGGTCTTTTCCTTACCCCCACTAGCCTAACACGTTTTTCTCTCATATTCGGTCCAAAAGCATTAGGGGGTTTTAGAGCAAGTTCAAGAGGAGAAGAAGAAGGGTTTCAAGTGTTCTTTCAAGAACTTGAAGATTTTGCCAACAAGTGCTCTTTGAGGTATGTAAGCTTTCATAATGTTGGGTTGTTTCACCATCATGCCAATCATGTAATTCCATTTATGAATTCATCCATGAGATTGTGTATATTGACATTCTTGTGAAGTTCTTGAGTTTTTACCCCATTCTTTAACAATTGAGGTTTTTGAATTCTTGAGGTGAGGGTCTTGCGAATGAGTGTTGTTCTTGATGGTTTTTGTGTGGATTTTTGTTGAGTTTGTGTTGGGTTTATGAATCCAAACGAGTTGAGAGTAAACCATTCTATTCTAGATGAGTTAGGCCTTGAATTAAAGCAAGAAAATTTATCAAAAATCTGGGAAAAGGGTTGGGGTGTCGTGCCAGCAGTGCGCCCAAACTATTGTTCAGTAGTTTGGGGCCTGGCGCACCACACCAATAGTTTTCCTCAAACTACCTTTGAGACCTGGCGCCCTGCGCCAGCAGTGCGCCAGGGTCGTCAGGCCATTTTGTTCTCCGCTCTTCATTCCATACTTGTTCCTTTGAGTCGAGCTTTCATTCTCTCCTTGATAAGAACTCTTGAAGTCTTCATTAATCCTTGAGAGATCCTACATATCCTAATAAAAACTCTTAAATCTACATTTTAAATTTAAGTAAAGATTAAGAGGAAAGTTGGAGGAACCTTTTGAGTCATTTTGAGAAGTCTTTTACAATCTTCTAGAACTTGAATCAAAACTTGAGTAAATGAGTACGAGAATAAGGAGAGTTGTCTTGCATGTTTCAAAATGAGTATAAGTGAACTAAGTATTTTCAAGTGTAAACACTTTTACATTTCAAAAGAGAGAAACATTATTTTCTAAATGAATTTATGAGGAGTTTTTAAGTATTATCTCTTTTAAGAGGATCTTTTAAGTAATAACCTTAAGTTGAGAAAGAGTTATATTTTATACATTTGAGCATGAGTTATATATATTATTGGGAGTAGTATTGAGTAGTGATATGAGGATGAGTTCAGACAACTAACATTTCTCATAAACCATGTAGTCAACATGGGTAAAGGATCGTACCTTTTAGACGATACCTTATTTCTTTTAAGCATAGCTTAAAGGATCCACTTAGTTGAGGCATTCTATACCCCATCAAGGTATAGGATAGTTCTGGCAGCGTGGGCAAGGCGTTGTATCATCACGTAGCTCATAGTGATGTTTAGGCATTGTTGGTTAGAGAATCTTCCAAATAAGAGTAAAGAGTCTATTATTGTATTTTTATACATCTTGAATTTTTGTCTACTATTTACAAAACTTTATATATTTCATCTTATTATCAATGCTTTCATATTGAGTTGAGATGAGGTGAGTATGTCTTCCCTTTCTATCAATTCAAGTTATATATTTATGTTTCAATGTTCCCCTTAATGGTCGTACATTTAATGTACTGACATCATTCGACCTGCATCTTTTCATGATGTAGATATAGGTGTTTAGGGTCATCAACAGGTGCTCTGTTGATACCACTTGCAGTTCCAGTTAGCTTTGGCGAGCCTCTATGCTTCTGGAGGGGGCCACATCTAGATTTAGTTTGTTAAGATGTCATGGGTCTTGTCCCAACTTCCATCATTGTATTTAGAGGCTTTATATACAATATTAATTGAAGAGTCCTTTCCTGTTTCCCTTTTTGATGTTTTAAAGACTTTAAGTTAAACACTTATGTTATTTGAGTATTTTAAACAGGTTTAAGTTAAACTATCATATTAATGAGATGTTATTAGTAAATCTTTGCATTTGAGTTTCTTATATCGTTGAGTAAGATTTCCACTAAGTATTGAGCCAGCCTAAGGGTTTTCTTGGGGACCAGTGATGGTTCTCGAGCGCCGGCCACGTCTAGGGTGTAGGATCGAGGAGTGACGAACTTGGTATCATAGCAGAGAGTTTAAGAGTCTTAGGGTGTCTATGAAGCCATGTCTGTAGAGTCTTAGTTATCGGTATAAAGTGCGTCACATCTATAATTATGATGCTACAATATTTAGGAAAACATTTCACTTCCTTCTTACTCATTTTCAGTTCAACTCTATAAAAGTTTCTTTCTAATTCGTGCTTCTGCATATATTTTCAAATCATGACTTCACGAAGAGCTGTTCGAGGACGTCCTGCAAGAAGAAATGTTGATACTCAAGATCAAGGGGTACCCAATGCACCTGAAGCGCAACCCTCTCAAGGAGAGGTCACTAATGTTGAGTTTTGGGATGTTATCCGAATGTTGAGTCAAGTAGTGGCAAACCAAGCTGGTCAACAGAAAGGGGTTTGTCAGGATGTGGATGATACATCCAGAATCTATGAGTTCTTGAGAATTAATCCCCATAATTCACAGGGTCAAATTTCACTGAGGGTCTAGAGAACATTGTACAGGAACTGCAGAAAGTGTTTGAGGTTATGCAAGTTATTGATGTTGAGCGTGTGGAGGTAGTTTCATACCAACTCAAGGGTGTTGCTAGGATATGTTACAACCAATGGAAGAAGAGTAGGGCCAAAGGGGCACCACTTTTGAGTTAGGCGGTACTTGAAAGTGCCTTCTCGGGGCGCTTCTTTCCCCATGAGCTGAGGGAAGTAAAGATGAGAGAATTTTTGAATTTGAAAGGGAAGTCCATGAGTATGCATGAGTACAGCCTCAAGTTCACCCAATTGTCTGGTTATGCTCCGGAGATGGTGACAGATATGAGAAGCAGGATGAGTCTGTTTATGTCTAGGTTGTCTCGTTTGTCAAGCAAAGAGGGTAAGGCAGCTATGTTGATAGGAGACATGGACATAGCCAGGCTTATGATCAATGTGCAGCAAGTTGAGAAAGATAAATGGAAATATAGAGAGGAGTTCCGCAGTTTGAGGGCTAAGACAACATGTCATGAGTCCAGATAGCAGAAGATCGAAAATGTGAACCGGTAATCTCTTTAGCAAAGGCCAACTAGACATGCTCCATCATCATCTAGTGCACATGCACCAAAGAATAAAGGTGAGTTCAGGAACCATAACTCCCAGAATTCCAGAGCTAGAACTACCTAGTCTCACGGTAGTGTGGCCCAATCGGCTAATTGGACTCCTACATGTGCTAAGTGTGGTAGAAACCACTCAGGAGCATGTCGTGAAGGCTCCAATGGTTGCTTCAAGTGTGGTCAGACAAAGCAGTTCATGAGAGAGTGCCCTAAGAACATGCAGGGTAATGGTAATGGGGGCAATAGAGCCCAATCTTCTTCAGCGGCTCCAGTAGATAGAGATGCTCCAAGAAGAGGTACTTCAGGGACATACGGAGGAGAAAACCGTCTGTATGTTATCAGTAGTCGCCAAGAGTAGGAGAATTCACCAGATGTTGTCACTGGTATGATCAAAGTATTTACTTTTGATGTTCAGGCATTACTTGATCCAGGTGCGAGTCTATCTTTTGTGACTCCGTATGTTTCTATGAGATTTGATATTTTTCCTGAACGACTTTTTGAGCCCTTCAGTGTTTCCACACTTGTTGGTGTGTCTATTCTAGCAGAAGGAGTTTATTGTGATTGTGTCATCTCTGTCAATCACAAGGACACCATGGTTGACTTAGTTAAGCTAGACATGGTGGACTTTGATGTTATTCTAGGTATGGACTAGCTTCATGCTTGTTGTGCCTCAGTTGATTATAGTACCCGAGTAGTGAAGTTTCAGTTTCCTAATGAGCCAGATTTAGAGTGGAGGAGTAGTTCAGAGTGCCTAAGGGTCGTTTCATTTCATACCTTATGGCTTGAAAGTTAGTCTCTAAGGGGTGCATCTATTACTTAGTCCGAGTTAATGACTGTAATGTTAAGACACCGCCTATTCTGCCAGTTTGAGTTGTGAGTGAGTTCCCAAGGTCTTCCCAAATAATCTTCCCGAAGTCCGTCCTGAGAGAGAAATAGACTTTGGCATAGACATTATTCCTGATACTCGACCTATCTCCATTCCGCCATTTAGAATGGCTCCAACTAAGTTGAAAGAGTTAAAAGAGCAGTTGAAAGAACTTCTTGCTAAGGTTTCATTCGACCAAGTATCTCACCTTGGGACACTCCAGTCTTATTTGTGAGGAAGAAAGACGGTTCTCTTAGGAAGTGTATGGACTACCGCCAGTTGAACAAGGTCACTATAAAAATAAGTATCCTCTTTCGAGAATAGATGATATTTTCGATCAACTTCAGGGTGCCACTTGCTTTTCTAAGATAGACCTCATATCTAACTATCATCAGTTGAAAGTAAGAGAGAGTGCTATTCCGAAGACAACATTCAGGACCCATTGTGGTTATTATGAGTTTCTTGTTATGTCTTTCGATTTGACTAATGCTCCTACAACATTCATGGATAATATGAGCATAGTGTTTAAGTCGTATCTTGACATCTTTGTTATCATATTCATTGATTGATTTATTTGAGGACTGAGGAGGATCATGCTAGTTATCTCAGAATAGTCCTCCAAACTCTCAAAGATAGAGAGTTGTATGCTAAGTTTTTTAAGCGTGAGTTTTTTCTTGAGTCCGTGGAGTTCTTAGGCCACATTGTATTTGGTGAAGGGATTCGAGTTGACACTCAGAAGATATAAGCACTGCAGAAATGGCCCAGACTCACATCTCCAACTGACATAAGGAGTTTCTTGGGATTGGTTGGTTACTATAGAAGGTTCGTTGAGTGGTTTTCATCTATTTCATCCCCATTGACCAAGTTGACTTAGAAAATAGTAAAGTTTCAATGGTCCGAAGCTTGTGAGAAAGCTTTCAGGAATTGAAAACTCGGTTAACTACTGCCCTAGTGTTGACCCTACCAGAGGGTACAAAAGGCATTATTATTTATTTGTGATGCATCTAGAATTGGACTTGGTTGTGTATTGATGCAAAATGGTAAGGTTATAACCTATTCCTCCAGACATCTTAAGGTTCACGAGAAGAATTACCCGACTCATGAACTTTAGTTGGCAACTATAATGTTTGCTTTGAAAATAAGGGGTCACTATCTCTATGGTGTTCATGTAGATGTGTTCACCGATCACAAGAGTCTTCAATATGTTTTCAGCTAGAAAGAGCTTAATCTCACACAGAGGATGTGGTTGGAGTTACTCAAGGATTATGACATGAGTATTCTCTATCACCCAGGTAAGGCTAATGTTGTTGCTGATGCTTTGAGCAGGTTATCTATGGGTAGTACTTCCCATGTTGAGGAAGGCAAGAAAGAATTGACTAAGGAAGTTCATAGATTTTCCCAATTGGTAGTCCGTCTATTGGATTCTAATGAAAGTAGAGTTATGGTGATGAATGGGGTTCAATCATCACTAGTGTCTGAAGTGAAGGAGAAACAAGAACAAGATCTTGTTTTGCTTAAGTTAAAAGCAAATGTTCATAAGCAGAAAGTGATGGCTTTTGAACAAGGGGGAGATGGTGTGTTGAGGCATCAAGGTAGAGTGTATGTACCAAGGGTAGATGAACTCCAAGAGAGGATCGTGGCAGAGGCTCATAGTTCCAGGTATTCAATTCATCCCGATTCCACGAAAATGTACCACGACTTGAGAGAAGACTATTGGTGGAGTAGTATGAAGAGGTGCGTTGCAGAGTCCGTTGCTAAATGTCCAAATTGTCAGTAGAGCACCAAAGATCCAGTGGTATGGCTCAGAATGTAGATCTTCAAGAATGGAAATGGGAGATGATTAATATGGATTTCATTACTAGCTTGCCGCGATCTCGTAGACCTCACGATTCGATTTGGGTGATTGTAGATCGGGTGACTAAATCAGCCCATTTCTTTCCGGTAAAGACTACCTATTCAGCAGAAGATTATACCAGATTTTATATTCAAGGGATAGTCCGACTCTTTTTTTAATGGAAAAAAATAGCAAAGGACATTTTTTGTAATCTAACTTTGAACATAAAACCTTCCCACTTTTAATATAGGGAATGGGCTCAAATATGTCATTGGACTTTAAGAAAAGGTTCATTTATGTCATCCGTTAAAAGTTTGGTTCATTCATGCCATTATTTTTAAACATAAAATATAAATGGTTTTGCAATACCATTTTTGCCATGTTGCCTCTTATAAGAGGTCTACATCACCAAAATTAAACCGGCCCACCATTTAACCCATTTAAAATTAATTAGTTAATTAAATTTTAAATTAAAATCCACACCCTTTAATGCCAACTAGACCTCCCTCTTATGATCATAATTCCAAATTTTCCTTCAATGATAATGACGAGGAGAGTGATGAAAATCAAGTAAACAAAGATGATGATTTAGAGATTGCGTTTGTGATGGAACATCAATTTTCAACTATTTCTACTGATAAAATCTTCTATAACAGTCAGATTCGTTCAACTTTCACCATTTCAACAGAGATACATTATTATACAACGTCAAATTCAATTGTTATTTGGAGAAGGTTCCAAACTCAACCAAAGTCAATTCGAGTTTCATTAAGGAAGCTTTTCATGGATGATTGTGAAACTGCGTCATGGTCTTCCTTGTCGGAAGCCAATGACCTAAAAGGAATTCCTTCGAGAACATATTGCTTGTGGAGGCCAATATTGATGGAAGAATCTCCATCTTAACTGTTTAAGAAGCGAAACTCCACTGGCTCCTCCTCTAAGAGGTGGAAGTTACATGACTTTCTTCACCGGAGTAACATTGAAAACAAACAATTCTGTTCAAAAAAGAGAGAAGAGAAAAGGTGGGTCAGTTCAAAAAGAGATAAGCAAAAGGGTGGGTCGGATTAGTAAAAATGGGTCCAGATTTTAATTCTAAATGGATTAGAGGGTGGGAAATTTTTTGATGATGTGGACCTCTAATAAGAGGCCACGTGGAAAAAATGGTATTGCAAAATCATTTATATTTTCTTTTTAAAAATAATGGCATGCATGAGTCTTTTTTCAAACGGAAATGACACAAATGAACCAAACTTTTAACGGATGGCATAAATGAGTCTTTACTTAAAGTTCGATTGCATATTTGAGCAGTTTCCCTTAAATATAATATGATATGATTATGTGTTGCACCTATTAGCACATCAAAATGAAATGCATTGCTATTGATGAAGAAATCATCCATGAATGGGACAGTTTCCCCACCAAAGTTGCTGCCAAAATGCCCTCAACTTCTTCACACAGGCATTAGCCAAGCAAGCAATTCAACAAGGGAACCTCTTCCTCCATAAAGATCAATGGGGACGTTGTGCCTCTGGATCCTTTGAGCACCAGCCCTCTGTTTCCATCTATAAATGTGGACTTAATTCCCTCTATCAACAAAGCAGCCAATGTTCTATCCTTTCTTTGACAAGTATTGTGCAGGATCACAATTTTAAGGATGTCAGGGATAACTGTTCAAGTTTCACTTCCTCCAACTTCGACCATGCTTGCAAGGATTGCACGAGTTCCATCAAGTCTGCGAGGGATCATTTCCTCAATCAGTTTAATGCGAAAGATAATGAAACAGAGAGTGCTATTTGTCTTGTGGCTGTTGTCATTTCAGTTACTACCACAAAATTAAACGATCCCTCTTTAATCGACGATTTCTTCAGATTTTTGCCAGGGCTGAATACTTTAGGTGAGGAAATTATTGACATTAGGTTTAATTAATTGCAATGTTTACTAATATCTTTCTTTGTACAGATAAGTCAAGTGAAGAGTACATTAAAATCAAATGTAAGTATGAGATTTCGACAAAGTAGGTAGCACTAATTGTTTCATAATCTTATGGAGTACTAATTAATTGACTAAATAAAATGCAGATTCTTTGGCGAAAGCATTGGTTGCAATTGTTTTAGCAATATTTGTGATGATGATGGCGATATTTCTTGTTAAGTATGTAACAAGAAATGCTACGGCTGGACGAAAGCTTCTTCTTTCGAAGCCAAAGATGTTTGCTTCTTGTCCAGGGCTATATACTTTCTCAAAAGCTGAGATTGAGAATGTGATAAATTATATAGATGAGAAGAAATTCCTGGGACGCAGTAGTGCAGGGAAAGTTTTCAAAGGAGTTCTTCCCAGTGGACAAGTAGTTGCTATCAAGCAGATATATAGAAGTAACACATCCGATTCTTTCAGTAGAGAACTCGAGAATCTTTCCAGAGTCATACATCCTAAACTTGTTTGCCTCTTTGGGTGTTGCATTGAAAACGGTGAACAATATTTAGTCTACCAGTATTGCTCTGCTGGAAATCTAGCTCAACATCTTCTGAGTAAGTAGAGAGTAGAGTAATTTTTCAAGATAGATCGTAATCACCCTTGCTAATCAATGTGTTAAAAATCTTTTAGGGAAAGAGAGTCTTAAGTTGGGAACAAAGGGTAAAAATCTTAAGAGATTGTGCACTTGCATTGTGGTATCTCCACTGCTGCATAGATGGATTCATTGTTCATAGAGATATTAAGGTATCAGCTAGTAAATCATTTCTCTTGAATTGTATGTCTTATGATCAATATATATCTACTTTATTTTTGTGAATTACGACGTGAGCAGCTTACAAATATCCTTTTAACAGAGGATTTGGAAGCAAAGCTATCAGATTTTGGGCTGGCAAAGATGTTGGGAATGGAAGAGAGCAAAGTGTTCACAGATGTACGAGGGACGATAGGTTATATGGATCCAGAATATATGAGTAACGCGAAGTTGACCTGTGCAAGTGACGTTTACAGCTTTGGTATAGTAGCTTTACAGGTTCTTTCAGGCCAGAAAGTGATTGAACTTTATTTGGATGCCAGAGACCAACTAACAAGAAAAGTATGCTCTCCCTACCTCAATTTTTTAAGCTTATAGAATAAATTAGCAGTGATAATTAACCAAAAGCTACAGTTAATCAGGCAAAGGATGTGAGCATGGGTAAACGTGAACTAAAAGACTTTGAGGACCCGCAACTAAAAGGTGAAGTAAACAGTGTGGATTTCGAGTCCATACTTCAAATTGCAGTGCTCCGTGTTGCCAAATCAAGCAAAGGTCGTCCAACTATAGAGGTTGTCGTTGAGGAGATGGAGAAAGTCTTGAAAAACACATAGTCCGATAAGGTATGTAAAAAACACACGTACAATATAGTAAAACACACTTTAGAAAAGTTCATTCTAACTTGTCTTTCTGTTTTAGAAAGCCGCGGAGCAAAGTGCATTACCTGTATTAAGGAGATCACATTCAGTTGGTCAGTCATTCCTGTCTGAAACTTAACATCAAAGTATCTTTGATTTTGAATGCTTAGTTATTCTGTTGGGAGAAACACACTTTGATTTTTTTCGAACATTGTTTTTAGCTCGATGATGTGCAGCTAGCAAAGCTGCTTCCTGTTTGTGAAACCACATTTTGGTTCTTGAACATTAGTGATTTGTTGTATTATGGTGGTGTAAATTTAGGATAAGAATGATCCATTGTTGTTGTCTGTTGTACAGAAGAACACTCTTGATTCTCCTTATCCGATTAAAATTTTGTTTACTATGTATTTACTGGAATTCGATGTATATACCCATTCTTGTATAAATTAAAATATGCATATTTTTGTATCTTCTTCTTCTGCTTGAGTCTCTGCCAAGATTTAATGTGGTTTAGTTTCCACTATTTAGCCCATGGAGTTTAAATAATAAGTAACTTATGCCTTATGGGGCCACGCTTTGCACTATTTCACCAAGATCCTCTTTGCGGATTACCCATTTTTCTGTTCATTAGCAAAAGATAAATAGACATTGAGAGAAAAATGAGCATGGAGAGTTGTTTAAAAACATTTGATATGTAGAAGAGCAAAAACTTATTTGCTCCATACATAGAAAGGAAGAAAGATTAGGCTTTAAAGACGTCTTACCAGGAACAAAAAAATCAAGAGCACACACAATTTGAGGAATACCTAGTGTATTTCCAGAATGCAAAATCAAATATGTTAACTCAACAGAACGTTAATAACAAGTTCGATCCATTACATTGTTAACACAACACAACTATTTACAATCCAGTGTTCCTTACTGATGCCACTAACATCAGAGGCCTTGATTTATTTCATTCCATACACAATCTACATTGTGCAAAATACACTTCAGCGTTTTGGGTTTAAAAATTCAGTTATCTACATCTATACATTCCACCAGGCACAAAATAACAAAACTTTCTTCACCAACCGAATCTACATCAATACATTCCACCCCACCGCCACAAAATACAAAAGGTAAACTTTCTTCACCAACCGAACATAGCTTGTGAATCGAGCAGTTTCTGCAAAACAAATGTGAAGGACCATGAATCATGAACAGCTTGAAGAACCATCAGACAAACAGTGATCCCATATTAACTTCAAGTTGTCTTCAAGCATTTTAAGCACCAGCTTTTCATCAATCGTTTGCTCCTGCATTTTCGGTAAGAAAATATAATTAACTTAATTATTTCAGTAGGGAAGGAGCAAAACAGAAAGGCTTATCAATTCAACAATGAAGAGACACTGCATGGTCTTGTTTATATATCCTTAGCACATGCCAGTTATGAAACCATTCGCTAACATGAGCTACTGTAAATATGAATTATAACATTTTTAATGTAAATTCTTTGAATACATACAAAAAGTTGGATAATTTCCGACAGAAATGAACCAGATTGGAACCAGTGATAAAATTTTAACTGAACTGGATCCAAATGTATTACCAACAGAAATATACATAATTGCTCATCAGGAAAAGAAAACCTACCTGCAATTGGGATAAAATCCCAGGCATTTTCAGGTTAGCCTCATGTGCAACCTCACCAGTTGAAGATCTGAAATCAAATCGATCTGCATGTCTAAGCTTAAGCCTAATTGACGAATTTCCATATGATTTTGCAGTTGTGTGCCAGACACCGGTAACAGCATATTGACTCCCTGAAGAATCCTCGCCAAAGGGCCATCTCAACCCACCCTTAACTTCTGAGTCCAAAACGGCAGAACCAATAAGATTTTTTATTTCATTGATCTCATCATCCTGGAAAAAAGCAGAGCATAATCCATATAAGAACACATTCTTAAGCTATAGAGATAACACTACCGGTGTCCTTTCTGTTGAGAGGGCAGAAGTCATGATGAGAAGATGGAAATTAAAGTGCATATAAAATAAGTTACACAGGAAAAGGTCCTTGTTCACTGGAGTGGAGGTAAAATATGGACATTAAAAGTGCAGACAAAATTCACTGGTACTCTAAAATCTATGGGTTTTGTTAATACCTGTACTTGCCAATGTAAATATCAAAAGTATCATCCCTGGTACTATATGATCGGACAATTTAAAGGCATTAGACTTGAAGAAACATCAAAGGATACCTCATTTTCCAACTAAAGGAAGTTTGATTACTTGGTGTGTAACTTCACCTTTGGTTGGATTTTCGAAGCCCTTAAATCTTATTAAGATAAGGGTAGCTACTTTGAGATCCCAAAGCAAATCAAATTCATTAAGTAATATGCATATGAAGAATATCTTCATTTCTACTTTTTGCCTCTGTATTCTTTTCCTTTTTTTCTCTCTTCTACTTACCCTCCTTTGGATTTCATTGTAGAAATGATTCATATCTAGCTCAATCCAGCAACTAGAGGACTCCAATAGCGCACAGTATTTGAGCATCTTAACCCTACTGGAGTTCATAGGGTCCCAATAGGCTTCACTTTGCTGCTCACAAACATCTAACCCTTCCCCAAATCCACGAAACATGAAAAAACAAGAAATTTCAACCAAGAGTAATTAAATAGAGATGTTTCCAGTTTCGGAAAATATAAATCCAAATATTGGGTGGAACTTACAAATACGAGTATACGATCTATGACTTTCAAGATATTTGATCCAAAATGAAGTAACTTACAGATAAACCCATCATGATTTTCTTGGTATGTAACATCAACCTCAGGTCTAAGCCTTTGCCAAGACAGCTCATGTCTGCAACCATGTTGCGCACTTGGTTCAGCTCAATCTAAAAGAAAAGGCGTAGCGTCAGAAGATTGATAAGGAATGACAAACTGCAAGAAATAAAGCATGCAAAAAGATAGGTAAGAAAGAGGAGGTAAATATGTTCATGACAACAATTAATGTTGTTTTGCTAGTTGGAAAATAAACAGTTAATTGGGCATCTTACAAGTTCATTAAGAACTGGGGTTGAGGAGGATTACATGTTAAACACACACTGGATTTAATCGACTCAACAAAGTACTGCTTCAGACACCGCAAAAGAAGAAACATTATAACATCTAGGAGAAAAGTTAAAAGAGTTACATGTCAAAGAAAAATAAGTCAGCGATTGACAGAAATTCTAGTTTTAGGTAAGTTCTAATTTGCCTAACAAGACAAAAAATTGTGTACTATAATAAAATGGATTTGAATAAAACTGATTATGAGAAATGAACAATACTAACCCATGAAACAGAATTCTTCCAAAACGAGCAACTAGACTCGGCTTCAATTCTTCCGTATTAGATTCCTCCATTTCACATTTCACATGTTGAAATGACAAAAGTAAGTCCTCCATCACACTATTAGCCACCAAACGCCATGGCTCATCCATAAGCTCATTTGTTCCTCCACTGCAACCTAAAAAAGTACATATATTACAGAATTAAGATCTCAAAAACAGACAAAAGGATTTTAAATTATTTGAAACCTGATCTACCAAACTCTAGAAAATCTGTAAATTCAGATTTTGCAGAGAAAGAACAAAAAAGTAGTAGTACCTTGCATTAGGACCAAACGAAGAGGATTTTCGTCAGATTTTCGGTCGATAGAAAGACGTTGGAGCTTCACAAGAGATGAAAAGTGAGAATCATCAGTCAAACCAACAGGGAACCATTTCCTAACTGCACCATGAGCATAACGGATCTCATACAGAAACTTTTCCTTTCTCTTGAAATTCAGGTTTTTTCTGAAGGCAGGTATGAGGGATTCCGGTGCGGGAGTTGGTTCCCGCGACGGCGAACCCTTTGTGTGCCTCTTGTGTGGTGGAATGTAAGACATGGCTCAGTACAATCAGTTGCTCAGAGAGACTGTTCAGTTGTAGACTACACTAAAGTCTTCTTAAAAGGGAAAATACATGAAAGAGTATTTGGCTTGGCTTACAATAAAGTTATTAATGATATTCCTTAGTTCAATTTTATTAGACAGCAAGAAAGGTAGTTTGACGGATGGCGACTGGTCGCCTTCCTACCACAATGCAATTTTTTTCTATTAAATTATAGAATATGCTAGGTAAATTGTCTGCGTTTTGCACGGGAGTAATCTATCCCAATTAGGTCACATTTTATTGATTTTGTACTGTAGTTGTTAGCCCGATATGGCTTAAGGTTTGCTCCCACTTTTTCCCCATTATGAGAGTTTGTTTTAATGTTCTGAATAATACATTGAATAATTTATTCTTAATTTTAACT